>JAXIVD010002037.1:25000-52500 GCA_036785275.1 Cancer borealis
GATGTCAGTCTATTCTCACCTGTCCCTCTCAGTCACCTTGAATTACTGGCACAAATTATAAAGATGTCACTAAGAGACCAAATATTCACAATGACAGTTGTGGAGTTTAATTAGGTCTAACAGATGTTGCAATGATATTTCCAATATCTCTAATAGTTTTCAATAAAATGAGGAGGAAAGTTATGTTTTGGAAAAAATATATGGTTTAATTTTACTGCGTAATTATTAGTCATAGAACAAATCAGGATTGGCATTGAAAAAACCCACCCCCCCATAAAAAAAAAATTTTAAACACTCAAAATAACCTGGTCCAAGTGGGGGTTTTTTGGTTTTTAAAAAATATATTTAACATAAAAAAGAAAATATATAAATTATATAAATAACATCAAAAAGGGTTTTTATTTTAATCTTGAGCTTAAGTTCATGGTCTCATTTGCTTATGTTCTAGTTGTTACTTTGATATAAAGGATAAGGAAAGAAGATTGATAGTGTGTGTCTGTGTCTGTGTGTGTGTGTGTGTGTGTGACATACTGCATACATTATATATATATATATATATATATATATATATATATATATATATATATATATATATATATAATAAATTATAAAGGTTATAAACAGAATATGTGAAACTACTTTAAAAAAAAGTATTTGAGAGCCGAAAGAGCTGTTTGGGAGCCGAAAGAACCGGTTCTATTGAGTGAACGTGAACCAAAGAACCGGCTCCCTAAAAAGAGACGAAATTTCCATCACTACTTCAGATAACACTTCAAACCTTTTATTTCACTCTATTACTTTTTAAATGCTTATTTAAACTGATTTACATATAAATATGAAGAATAAAAAAATAACACAATTAAA
Source organism: Cancer borealis (assembly GCA_036785275.1). Classification (NCBI taxonomy): domain Eukaryota; kingdom Metazoa; phylum Arthropoda; class Malacostraca; order Decapoda; family Cancridae; genus Cancer; species Cancer borealis. The sequence goes on from JAXIVD010002037.1 coordinate 25,865, forward strand.
CTTCACCCCAAAATAAAATAAAAAAAACCCAGTGTGTTTGTGTTTTCCAACCCTGTCAACAGTACTCTTAATATTCAAGTATAACTATCACTAAGTTATTCCTTATCATTATTCTTAAGTCTCACTTCTACCAGATATTATCACTAAGTGTTTTCTCTCCCTATAATTACTCTTTTAATCTTCATGTGTAAGAGATTTTATCACAAAGTTTTTAATGATCAACGGCATCATATTTCCTCTAATAATTAATCAATCAATTATCAATTATCATTACTTCTCTTAATCATCCTGTCTACAAGTAACAATCATCAACCGCTTAATGACCGTGGTTATCATTACTAGTACTAGCGAGCCAGCCACAGCCAGTACCTGCATGTGAGGCTTTAGTCAGTCATAGGATCAAAGAAAAGCAAAAGTTTAATTCAACAAGCATTTATTAATCAGCCATTAGCAACAGACAGATGAGTAGTACAAATATGCACTGATAAGATAATTACTGTAATGGAATCATGTAATACTTCTACACATGTACTACCACTGACTAAGGCTCACACACAGATACATTGGCTCTTCGGACACTAAACTCAACGAAAACACCGATATAATGAACTGAATGCAATTAATTAAACAAATAAATCACACATAATTAATTAACTCCCAAGTCATTATCAGGTATGCATGCTCACTTAGTAATTAGAGGAACATTAATTAATACTTAGAGAGATAAGATTCTTTGACACTGTAGCTCATCATTCATTCCAGCAGATACCCTGACACCCTAGTTATAGCCCCAATTTCTGGTAGTAACTGTTCTTCTTCTATATTGTTAAGCCTTCCTCGGCTCAACACCAAGCCTGATACAACCCCAGAACTACTACACAAGGACACAGGCTCAACACCATATACAGTAAAGTGCCGACTACAGTAAAGCCGGATGCACACCGGCAGCGAGGCTACGCTACGCACGGGATGCGCGCAATGCCAAGCTACGTGGTTTTCAATCGCCTCTGTGTATTTTCAATATCCCCACCCCTACTCCAATGATTTTTTAAAAATTAGTTGACAGTTGACACTTGCCAGACGACAGTTTGTCACGAGCCGTGATAGAGTCATCATATACTGCAAGTCATCTACAATCCGCAATCACCATGGAGCAACTGATAGAAGAAGTACAGAAATATCTGTGCTTATTATGACATGACTACAAAGGGGCATATATATATATATATATATATATATATATATATATATATATATATATATATATATATATATATATATATATATATATATATATATATATATATATATATATATATATACACACACACACACATATATATATATATATATATATATATATATATATATATATATATATATATATATATATATATATATATATATATATATATATATATATATATTCATCTTGTATCTTGATATCTTGTTTAATAAGTGAGAGTTTCCTTGAACTGAGTTGGCAATAAAGTATTGTTTGAGTTTTTCTTCATTGTCTTCCAACTCCTGCATAAAATGATATTTTACCAAACTTCACCCGTGGCAAATTTATTTCATGCACGCATTTCTCTTTCATTATTTAGTGCTAGAGTTAGCAGTAATAGTTCTTCTTCTTCCTCCTCGTAAAACTATGGAGTACTGTCTCCCATGGCTGCAGCCACTGAATGATGTGACACTTGTTTGAAAACAGAGCTTGGCGGCATCTCTTCCAGTGTGAATACTCGCGTAGCAAGCATCGCCAGCGTTCATCTGCGGCATCCCGTGCATAGCGTAGCTTTGCTCCCGAAGTGCATCCACCTTAATGATGAACCTTGTCTATCAATCTACTCTGATGCATCACTCAACTCCACATATTTTTCCGGCTGTGACATCTCCTTTGAACTCATTATAATCACGTAGAGTAAAAGCAATCTAAATACCTACTCATGACTAACACCTCCCATCCACAACACTAGGAAAGCTTAACAGAGGCAGCAAGTTTAAAGCTAAATAATAACCACAACCAGCATAGATAGATATAAACCTTCCTTCCCTTCCTTCACCTCTATTGTACTCCAGCTGCCGCACACACTTAGCTTTCCCTCGTATAGCAAGCTGTCTATCACCTCACCTATAACTATGAGAAGCAATGCCTTGTTTAGAGAGACTATGTATTGTAACCAGCTTGAATAAAGTGAAAATGCATTAGTTCTGTACAGGGTCTGGCAACAAGCGGGATTTTTTTTTTATACTTAATTTGTTTTTCCCTTAGCCAGTACCCTTTTAATGTAATAATAAAAATAAATAAATAAAAAACGATTGTGGTACGAGAACACTCCACAGTTACCTCCACACACACACGTACACACACACACAGATTGGACCATATAAATAACTGTCAAGATGCACCATAATGACCTACGCTTACCAGGAAAACGCACACAACCACACACCTTTGCCAAACCGCACACAACTTAAAAGGAGAGGAACCACACACCGCACACACCAATCATTACCACAAACAGTTAACAAGTGTGAAAGTTCTTGTCTCATTACACTCACTGGTAAAAATAACTCAATTAACAACCATAACAGCTACATAACTACCTGCTGACACCACACCACAACAACCACCACAACCTCACCTCCTACACCACAACCTCACAACACACACACCTTACTATTACTCCCTTTAGTCCTACAACAGAATAGGAACCCAATCACATCCTTCCACCACTCCTACACCTCACCACTTAACAGAATGAAGTTTGGTGTTGCTAATACATCACCACCACCATCATCACCACCATAACAGTGACGCCACAACACACAACACCCTCACGACGTCACCCTCGACCCTCGCCACACTTACTTGTCGAGCAGGACCTCCTTCCACACTTGATTGGTCTCATCCTTGGTAGGTTGTCGCGCCACCAAATGGCACTCCTGCATCCCGCCCTGGTCAGTGCCGCCCTGTGCCGCCTTGTCCCGCCGCTCGTTGGCCTGGTTCTCGCCGCGGTGGAGGGAAGCAGCACGCCGCGGCCTGGCCTTGGGACATGGACCAGGTGAGGCGTCCCGGTCCGCGTTGCTCCGCTTGCATCGCACGGACTGGGGAAGGAAGGTTAAGGTGAGGTACAGGTGACACTAAGGTAGAAAAGGATTATTTGAATATAGACTAATTAATACCTGGAATAGTTATAATATAAATAAATAAATAAATAAATAAAAAAGTTAGTGAGAACTGAAAACATTACTAACTCTAGTTAAATTTTATATCAGGACAACACAAGCATAGTTCATTTACTGTACATAACAAGTAGGAAAAACCAGGTAAATCCAACCAGGTAAAATCCAACCAGGTAAAATCCAACCAGGTAAAATCCAACAAAGTAAAATACAACCAGGTAAAATCCAACCAAGTAAAATCCAACCAAGTAAAATACAGCCAGGTAGCTACCCACCTGTCTAACGGAGCTGCGGGTCCTCTTAAGGATGGGTGAGGCGCCAAGGTCAGGCTGGGGTGTGTTGGGGTCAAGGGGAGCCAGGGCGGAGCGGCCAGGGGTGCGCAGGGCCTTCAGGGGAGACCGGCTGCTGAACCTGATACACACACACACACACACACACAAGGGTTAGCCATCATTATCATCACCAGTCATTATTATCACTATTATGACTCTGTGTTTAACTTGATTTATTTATAGTTTTTGGGGTTAAATAAGTATCATAAAAAAGGTAGAAATATATAATAATTAGAATCCTATCCTCCTCATCACATCCTTTCCTATAATATAAGATGCTTGACCTAACCAATCCTATCTATCCTAACCTCACACACCTTAATACTACCACTCTACCTCTTCCATCCTATCCTCCCTCTCCCATCCTTCACCCATCCCTCCTTCCCTCATCCTTCTTCCATTCTCCCTCCCTATCCCTCTCCCATCCTTCACCCATCCTCCCCCTCCCATCCTTCATCGCCACCCCCTCCTCACCTGTACAAGTCCCTAGCGTCCTTGAACTCCTCCTGCCGTGTGGTTCCTCCTCGCACATCCTCCAGGAGACCCGACTTCACAAACTTCCTGCAGGAGACGACAAAAGTGGGAGCGATGTTAAGGATTGGTGTTAATTAATTATATATATTTATTTATTTATTTATTATATTAGTAATTAAATACATGTAATTAGACTTTTCTTTTGTTATGTATCTATTTATTTTTTTACTGCAATAGATGAATGATTAAAAAATGTATCTTAAGGTTACACTAATGGAAACCTACACACACACACACACCCACACACACCCACACCCACACACACACACACACACACATACACACAATTACACACCTACAACTACACACACACACACACACACACCTGAGCAGCTTGATGGTCTGGTCCCTGGACACGGCCCGGCCAAAGTTAGGGTTGGTCTGTAGGTGTGAGTGCAGCCAATCAACGGCCTCGGTGGCGGTGAAGCAGCGCTCGTACTGCCGCAGACCCCGCCAGTGTCGCGCCACCGGCATGCCATTGTAGAAGGACCGCACTGCATCATTCCACTAGGGGGGGAGGTTAGGTTAGGTTAGATTAGGGGTTAGGTTAGGTGTTAGATTAGGGGTTAGGTTAGGGATTAGGTTAGGGGTTAGGTTAGGTTAGGGGTTGGGTTAGGTTAGGGATTAGGTTAGGGGTTAGGTTAGGGGTTAGGTTAGGTTAGGTTAGGGGTTAGGTTAGGTTAGGGGTTAGGTTAGGTTAGGGGTTAGGTTAGCTTAGGGGTTGGGTTAGGTTAGGGGTTGGGTTAGGTTAGGTTAAGGGGGAAGGTGGATTGTAAGTATTTTTTTTGTTGTTTTTTTCATTTGATTGTAGGTTATTATTTTTTTTTTTTTACATTTGATTGTAGGTATATATATATTTTTTTTTTTACATTTGATTGTAGATTATATATATATATATATATTTTTTTTTTTTTACATTTGATTGTAGGTATATATATTTTTTTTTTTTACATTTGATTGTAGGTATATATATATATTTTTTTTTACATTTGATTGTAGATTATATATATATATATATATATATATATATATATATATATATATTTTTTTTTTTTTTTTTTTTTTTTTTTTTTTTTTTTTACATTAGAAGGGTACTGGCTAAGGGAAAACAAAAAGTATAAAAAAAAAAAATAAATAAATAAAATAAAAAAAATCCCGCTTGTCGCCAAACCCTATAATAAAGAGGACAGTAGGAGAAATATAGACAATGGGGGGAGGAGGAAGGAAAGTGGATTGTTAGTGAAGTGAAGTGGTGGAAGGGAAAGTGGATTGTTAGTGAAGTGAAGTGGTGGAAGGGAAAGTGGATTGTTAGTGAAGTGAAGTGGTGGAAGGGAAAGTGGATTGTTAGTGAAGTGAAGTGGTGGAAGGGAAAGTGGATTGTTAGTTAGTGAAGTGGTGGAAGGGAAAGTGGATTGTTAGTGAAGTGAAGTGGTGGAAGGGAAAGTGGATTGTTAGTGAAGTGAAGTGGTGGAAGGGAAAGTGGATTGTTAGTGAAGTGAAGTGGTGGAAGGGAAAGTGGATTGTTAGTGAAGTGAAGTGGTGGAAGGGAAAGTGGATTGTTAGTGAAGTGAAGTGGTGGAAGGGAAAGTGGATTGTTAGTGAAGTGAAGTGGTGGAAGGGAAAGTGGATTGTTAGTGAAGTGAAGTGGTGGAAGGGAAAGTGGATTGTTAGTTAGTGAAGTGGTGGAAGGGAAAGTGGATTGTTAGTTAGTGAAGTGGTGGAAGGGAAAGTGGATTGTTAGTGAAGTGAAGTGGTGGAAGGGAAAGTGGATTGTTAGTGAAGTGAAGTGGTGGAAGGGAAAGTGGATTGTTAGTTAGTGAAGTGGTGGAAGGGAAAGTGGATTGTTAGTTAGTGGAGTGGTGGAAGGGAAAGTGGATTGTTAGTGAAGTGAAGTGGTGGAAGGGAAAGTGGATTGTTAGTTAGTGAAGTGGTGGAAGGGAAAGTGGATTGTTAGTGAAGTGAAGTGGTGGAAGGGAAAGTGGATTGTTAGTGAAGTGAAGTGGTGGAAGAGAAAGTGGATTATTAGTGAAGTGAAGTGGTGGAAGGGAAAGTGGATTGTTAGTGAAGTGAAGTGGTGGAAGGGAAAGTGGATTGTTAGTTAGTGAAGTGGTGGAAGGGAAAGTGGATTGTTAGTTAGTGAAGTGGTGGAAGGGAAAGTGGATTGTTAGTGAAGTGAAGTGGTGGAAGGGAAAGTGGATTGTTAATTAAGTGTTTTATTCAACTTTCTATTCTACTTCTACATAATTGAAAGGAAAGTATATTGTGGTTTGTTAGTTAGTGAGGTGATGGAAAGGAAGGATAATTGTTAGTTTAGTGTTCTATTCAACTTTCTATTTTACTTCTACATAATTGAAATGAAAAAAATATATACATCTCTAACAGCATTATTCATAGTGGAAAAAGAGAGTATTGTTCCACTAATTGACGTAGTGGAATAGAAGGTGGATTATTAGTTAAATGCTTTATTCAACTTTCTAACTTTCTATTCTACTTATACATAATTAAAAGGAAAAAAAAAAAAAAAAAAAAAAAAAAAAAAAAATACATCCACATCAGCATTATTAATAGTAAAGAAAAAAATCAAATGTATTCTTATTTAATTATTTTCCGTTTTGTTCTTAAATGCCGCCTCACATGTGTAGGAATAGACAAGGTGTGTAATAAAGAAATGAATAAATGGTATGAATTATGAAGGCATGTCGCTGTTTGTAGAATATATATCTATACAAACCTATCTATCTAAACCAATCTATCTATCTATCTATCTATATACCTACCTATCTATCTATTTAAACCAATCTATCTATCTATTCCTATCTATCTATCAATATACCTGTCTATCTATCTATATACCTGGTTTATATCCCCATTACAAGATAGTTAAGACAAGGTATGTAAGGTTCAGGAAGACAGTACTCTGCCTCCACCTTTGCATCTCGCCTTATATGTAACCTGACCTACCTTGACCTGACCTGACCTGACCTGACCTGACCTAACCTAACCTGACCTGACCTGACCTGACCTGACCTAACCCAACCTGACCTGACCTGACCTAACCTAACCTAAACCCACTTACAGAATTTGAATATTGATACTTTCCCTCCGACCTACTTTTTTCCTTCCACTTTCTCAATAAACAAATAATAAATAATAAGTATGAAGTGCTTATAGATACGGCAGCCGTACCCTGTTGTCATCCACTATTGGTACGGCAGCGCTGGCGTCACCCGCTGTGTTCACATTAAGTTTGGCATTTTCATTGGACGAAAAATTTCAAAAAGACAAAGTTATCAACAGAATAATCCGCTATTCCTACGGCCTGTGCCTTATTATTTATTATTATTTTCTCTCAAGTTATGTTAGGTTTGGTTGGGTACGGTTTGGTTCGGTTATATAAGCTTTTTACCCAAAAGTGAGGCACGTGCCGTATCTATAACCGAGCACTATGAGGATACAGCTTACATTAGGTTATATAAGCTTTTTATATTTTATCACCCAAAAGTTAGGCAAACGCTATGAGGATATAGCTGCCGTACCTGTAAGCTGTGCCTAAAAGTGCTTATAGATGCGGCAGCCATACCCCATTGTCATCCCCTATTCATATGGCTGCCGTATCTTTAAGCACTGCCTAGTAAGTAAGCCAACACTTTATCAACCACATATAAATGCAGCTTCGTCAGTCTCTCTTCAAAGCCACAAATATGAAATTCCAATCATTTGCATTCTAACTGTCTCCAATTCCAATCCTTTGCATTGGACGAAATTTAAATCTTTTCCATTCTAACTGTCTCAAATTCCAATCTTTACCATTATGTCTCATTCAAAAATGTTATAATCTGTCTCAAATTCCAATCTTTTTCATTCTGTCTAAAATTAATCTTCTTCATTCTGCCTTAAATTCCAATCTTTTTTCATTCTGCCTCAAATTCTAATCTTTTTCTAATGTCTCAAATTCAAATACTGTCTAACTTTCAATTCCAATCTATTTCCTTATCACCTAACCCAATATTTTTTTCATTCAAACTGTCTAAAAATTCCAATCTATTCCCTTATCACCTGTTCCAATCTTTTCCATTCAAACTGCCTCCAAATTCCAATCTGTTCTACGTCAATTGCTACAATAAAACACAACAAACCACACAACCTCATCAATAACCACACCCACCACAACAATCACGAAGGTCAAATAATTACCTAGCCCACCCTACCCAAGGTCATACAAGGTCATTATTCACTTCCTACTTTGAACTTTGACCAACACACACACACTCACACGGTCTTTCCTTATTTATCACTTATTTTCCCTTATTCCCCCCTTCTACTTACCAATTTAGTGGCTCTGTACGGCCCTGAGATGGATTTTTTCGCACTCATGCCGCTCTAAGGGGAAGGGAAGGTGAAATAACGAGGAAATAGACGAAAATTTCCACCATAGCGCTCTTACTGAACTTAAATTTGGCTTTATTTACGTTTAAACTGTGACGTCATGGCATTGCAAAGCTCTGATTGGCTAGACGCGTGTGACGTCATGGTATGTTTGATTCTCATTGGTTGGATTTATGACGTCATTATAATTTTGATTGTGATTGGTTGGTGTTATGACGTCATGATAGTCTCGTTGTTTATTGGTTAATTTTAGTTAGTGACGTCATGTAACTATCGTTCCTGATTGGTTGCTGTTCATACCGAATTTTTTGTTTTAAATCGGCAATTATTTTTTTTTGTTTATTTAGGTGTTTAAGAATTAATATGATCAAGATAATTGATACTAAGCCATTTCATTATTTTATTTATTTCAGCAAACCGAATATTCACGCCACTTAGATCCATTTCAACTGTTACTATTACCAGCTTGTTGCATCAATAACATTTTATTCAATAACATGATGACCTACTGACACATTGATTAATTATACTTGAATCAACAACTAATCATTAATTTAGAAGCAAATTTCATCAATATTAAATGCAATTGATGACAGAGGAGACACAACGAACAATCTTAACATTACCTAAATCACTTATAAACCAAACACACATTCTCAAAAACAAAATATAAACACATAATAACAACAAAATATAGTTAATATACATATATCTAACCATAGTGAGTTAATAATAGAACCAAGTACCAAATACCAGACACCTTCCCTTGGCTAGGACGGTCTGGTCACCATTAGCAGAAGACGGTACCTTATTTACCGCCAAAAACAGGTATTTTCTCACAATTACCTGAACCACCGCATGACACCTACACATAATTCTTCCCTGACACTCTGGGGGGCTGGTGGGGGGTTGTATAAGGCCTGTGGGGGGGTGTATGGGCGGGGGGGGCGGGGAGAAGAGTGGCTTGGGTTGGCTCCTTAGTGTAATGTTGTTCTTTGTCTACTTATTTGTCTCTGTTTGTTTTGTTTCCCTTCACCCCGTGTGTCTGTGTGTGTGTTTGGGTTTGTCTGTATGTCTGTCTGTGTTTGTCTATGTCTGTATGTGTGTGTCTGTCTGTATGTGTGTCTGTGTGTGTTTTGTCTTCTGTTGAGTGTTACGCTTGTCTGTCTGTCTGTGTGTTTGTTTGTTTTTGTTTGTATGGAGATTGAAAAATAAGTAAGCTTTGTCAGTTGTTGGGTGTATATGTATAGTGTTTGTTTGTGTTTAGTGTATCTGTTATCTTGTTTTTGTTTGTTTGTTTGTCAGTGTCTGCTCTTAGGTGATGAGGTTTGTATGATTGTGTTTGTCTGTTTATTTGTTTATCATGCATGACTTTTTATGCTTGTCATTGCGTGACTGTATGTGTGTGTTATCCAAACATATGTGTCTGTCCCTAAACGTATGTATGTGTGTATGTGTCCCTTCATGTCTGTATTTGTTTGTGTGCATCTCTATTGTGTGTGTGTGTGTGTAGATTTATTTGTCTATCTCTACATCATTACTGTATGTATGTGTTTGTAAATTTATGTATTACTAAGATATTATGTAACTATCTGTACTATGCTATTTATCCTGTAAGACACTTGAAAATTAAATTACAGCAAGAGAATTTTAGGAAAAGTAATACATGAATGAAAATACAAGGTGTGTTTATAAAGTATTGAGACTTACATGTATTCCAGTGTAACATGATGACATGATTGATGTTGTGAAGCCTTAACATAAACTGACATGCTCCTGACTATGAGGAAATTAGTTTCATGTCATTGTCCTGATTTTTTTTTCTTTTTTTTTTTTTAGTTATACATGCTTTCGCTGGCTATTGCATTTAGGAGAACACAAAAAAAATATCAATAAACATGTATACAATTTCACCACAAACTAGGCTGAACAAGGGACACAAAATACTGAACAAATGCTTATGGACCAGAGATTTTGAGTTGTGCTTAAAGTTTTGACATATTATAGACTCAAGGGAGAAAGAACATTAGAGGAAAGTAATAAACGTTCAGGGGGACTGTCTACAAGCACAAAGGTATCACAAATCAGGCTGTGACCTCCTTAAATGAAGACACAAGGTCACAGTGCTGGTGTCCTGTGTGTCAAGGATGGTGCTGTTCATGGTGAGTGTGCTGAGTGTGCTTTTAGTATGTACAGTGCAAGCGATAAGTAGTGTGGCGTTGAGGGGAAGAGCAGCACCACACCACCACGGCAATGCACCACCACAGGCACCACACTCACCACAGGCTATCCAGTAATGTTTGGCAAAGCATTAGATTGTACACGTGCACCACCAACCCTATTCCTGAAACCTTGCTCCATGCGATCTTTTTCTTTTTTCAAACTCAAATTCCATCTTAAAGGAAAAATATTTGAAGATGGCGACGCGATTGAAAGAAAGATGACATGGCAGCGCATCAAACTCACTCCATGTACAAAGAATGGAAGACTTGTTAGAATAAGTATTGATTCACAAGGACACTACTTTGAAAAGGGCTGGCCAGTACTTCATCTAATTCTTGTGTTATAATAAGTACATCAAGTCAATACTTTCGGAACCTGCCTTGTACATTTATCGCTACACAAACCTGAACACTATCCTTCCTTTACAGCCGTGTGGTTGAGCAGCAGGTGAGGGGAGGCGCGCACACCAGCATGGCACCCAACACCCACACACCAACACAACACCCACACCAAGGGACACACACTCCTCACAGGCAGGATCAAGTGTAAGTATGAAGCGGAGAACTGGGAATTTACTTATTTATTTTTATATGATTTTATTTAGTTTTATTTTTCACTGGCACGCTTTATGAACAAGCATCTTGGTACTAACTGATTATTCTTCAGGTATTGCCTCACGTCAGACCTGCTTCACTACTTGAAAAAACATACCTTATTTTGGTCACACCTTTTAATAGGGCTACAAGTCAGGTATTTAGATAGATAGATTGATTAACATTATGTGAAGCAGCCACAGCTAGTTTATATAATTACAAAATATTACACCTTGTGCCTTGGCTTAGTGATGATGAACCATGTGTATCAGCTTGGATTGGCTGCCTCTCACTCCTCACACGCTGGGAACTTGTATCAAGGCATTCACTGTAGTATGATTAGTGAGACAACGCTGTTTGACTTCAGGTGAGAGCAGTGTGTCAGCCGGCCAGGATCAGTGTGTCAGCCAGCCAGGAGCAGTGTGTCAGCCGGCCAGGAGCAGTGTGTCAGCTGGCAGGAGTGTGCCCGTGAGCCAACCAAGACCGTTGAGTTGGCCTGCAGTGCTAGTGGCTAGTGGCCTTCAGGCAAGCAGGACCAGTGTGTCAGCCTGTCAGCCACAATTACCGTTGCCACAGGAAGCCCGGCACCCTAACAGCCCTGTCAACTCACTTCAAGATGATGACAAGCACCGTTTGCATCGGAGTTACAACACAACTATTGATTTTGTAATTGGTTGCATTTATTCATGTTACTGCTATAAACATTTTTCATAATACTCTGATAAGTAGTAGCAAATATTGAAATATATTTTATTTGATATAACTGTTGGTCAAACTTTTGTCACTTGTCAATATGTCAAGCTTTATAGTCAACATATTGCAACATAATAAACACCAATGTGTTTTTCATACAATTAGTTTCTGGTCATATTGTGATTTTATGATTTTTGTTAATAGTTTAACACCAGTGTGAAGCAGTTTTCTAATTGTAAATTTTATTTGTAGGTCAGTCGTGAAGTTAGATTATAATCTTATTGTATCAATATTGTGGCCGCTGCGTGCCCATTGTCCATTGCAAGGTGCACCACAAGATCACCAAGATGAAGGGAGAGTGTGATGGCAGGGAGCTGGTTCCCGGGGCACCGGTGAGTGTGGGGCCGGGGAGCATGTCTGGCCAAAGCAGGGAAGGGGCAGCAGGGAGGATAGAGGCCGGGGTGAAGGGAGAGCACCAGGACAGTGCCACAAGGAGTCTGCAGGTGGCAGGTGTTGAGGCAGGAACTCAGGGTAATGGAACAAGAGGCTTTACTGTGGCAGAGCTTACCAAGGTGGATGATGTGACCGCAGCCAAAGCAAATGTGCTACTACCAAGTGTTACGGGTGGTGCCGTCGGGAGCATCAGGATGCCGTCCTTCAAGGGGGAGGGACAAGAGAAAGCCTTACCACGTGAGGATGAGGCTGGCATCCAAGAAACCAATGAGGACGGGGTTACAGGAAGCAGCAAGATTCCTACTGTTGAGAAGGAGGGTTGGGATGTGTCCTGTGCAGCAGGTGTTAAGGGAGTGAGTCATGACACCACCTCAGGGAGCGTACAGTCACCAGGTGTCAAGGGAGAGGACCAGGACAGTGGCACAAGGACATTAAGTGTTGCAAAGGGAGAAGGTGTGACCACTACCCCAGGAGTTAGTACCACTGTGACTGGTAGTGTGGTGGATACCAATACACAGAACCACACTAGTGCAGCCGAAACACCAAGCACGGCAGCTACTAAGAGGGTGAACCAGGATGGTGTGAGCCCTGACATGCCAAGGGAGGCTGGCATTAAAAAACTCAAGAAAGATGGTGCTTCAGGAACTGATGGGACGGCTGACCAAAACCCGAGTGAAAACAATGCAACAGACTTACTTAACACAGACACTGTCAACCGAGCGAGTGAAGATGGTGCTACAGCTACACCTGGCCTGACAGATGACAGAATAAGGCAAGATAGTCTCACAAAGACAACAAATGTGGCAACCATGGCAACAGAGAATCAAGAGAGTGGCCCAGAGACTGTAAATAATGCACATCTCAACAGCCTGAGTCAGACCAATACCACCACCGCCACCACCAAGACAAGCTGTGCACAAACTTTGAACGCAGAACACCAGGACAGTGCCGTGGCCATGGTAAATACAGCACAGGTCAAGAAGGTGAATCAAGGCGTTGGTACGGAGGACATACTGCTGCAAACTGTAAAGGAAGAGAAGCCAGATGGTGCCATGAGTGAGGCAGAGCCACCTGTGGAAGGATGCAATGGAAGGTCACCGCTGTCACCTTGGATGCAAGACAAACACACTAAAGGTGCAGAGGGTTTGAAAATTCCTTTGGTTGAGGCAGGAAACCATGTTCATCCAATGGGAAGCCCACCACTGCCAGACATGAGGAAAGGAAGCCATGAAGCCTCAGACAGTGACAAAGAGAAGTCATTGGTGCTAGACATCAAGGTGGAAAGACAGGATGAAGGCACACATAGTGATGAGAAGAATATATCCAAGGTGTGCCAGGGAGATGTTGGTGATGGTGATGTGCAAATGTGTGGCACCTCAGCTCCCCTCAAGGTAAAGCCTGAAATGGTGAGCATTGAGACGCAGTGTGATGGCAACGACATACCACTTGGCGAGATGGTGAAGGATGAGTACGCACACCTGCTTGAGGACGCTGGTGAGCCTGGTGAGTGCCTTGGAGGGTGTGAGCCTGGTAAGAAGCCTCACAAGTGCTGCCAATGTGACACCTCCTTCAGGACGCCGTATGAGCTGTCCCGCCACTGCCGGGTGCACACAGGGGAGCGTCCGTACCAGTGCCGCCTCTGTCACCGCTGCTTCAAGAGGAAGGACCACGTGGAGGTACACATGCGGCGCCACGTGGAGGACCGCCGCTATGCTTGCAATGAATGTGGCGTCTGCTTTGTGACCTCCTCCTGCCTCCTAAGGCACCAGCGTCGCACCCACCAGGCACCCGGCACCAAGCGGCCCAGTGAGGGGGAGAGTGGAGAGGGGGAGGTGGAGGGGGAAGCAGTGGACATCAAGGAGGAATTTAAAGACCTGCCCGCCTTAAAGGATGCCCAGAAGAATGGCCGACGCAACAAAAAGAACAAGCCAGACTCAACGTACCGGCCGGGCGGTAAGACCGTGTGCATCATAAAAAAACGCAATCTGCGGCAGCGGAGTTACTCCTTCGTGGAACTAGAAGACGACGTGGAGTGTTTTGAGAGCGATGAGGAAGATCGCATCCCCTTCCTCAAAGTACAGGAGCAGCGGCGGGAAGAGGAACACGAGGAATGTGGGAACAACCAGTCTGAACAACTAGAACACAGTCTGTTCCCAGCCAGCCTGTTCAACCCTGAAGCCTCTCTGGGACAACTGCTGCTGCTGGGAGAGGTTAGCCGCTTATTGTCCCATTCAATCATCCCAAATCCTCTGGAGGGACCTTGCATGCCACTCAGCATGGCCACTCAACTAGCCCGGACCTGGGGCCCGCCTCAGGATCCTCATGAGGACTCTGATGACTCTGATTGTGACCCTCCGATGGTAGCCTGTGATGTGACCTTCATGGAAACAGAGGGAGAGGTGGCTGGCCTTTCATTGCCAGATGATGGCCCAGCAGCCTTACAACCAGAGGACTTGTCACTTAAGCCTAAGCAGGACAAAGCAGCAGCCAAGTGTGGTCCATTACACGCACCTAACAAGATGAGGCCGTGCAACACCACTCATAAGTCTGGCTCATGCCACAAAACTCCAGGAACAAAAGAAGTTGGCTCATGCCACAAAACTCCAGGAACAAAAGAAGTTCGCGGCTGCACCAACGCATCACCAATGGGAGGCAAGGGTGGGAAATGCACAAAACTTCAGCCTGGCAGCAAGGCTCCCTGCACACCACCCACCACAGGCAAGCCAACACCAACACCACCCACCAACAACAAAGTGGGAGGCACAGGTTTGGGTGCCATGGGGGAGCCACGCACTGCCTGGGTGGTGCCCACCAACCATCCTAAAGGCAAGAACACATGTGATGCTTGTCGGAGGAGGAACGAAGCAAACCGTCTTGCCCAGGTAGAGCGGGAGCGCCAGGTCGTGCCACCTCAGGCAACAGTCAAGATAGAAGGCGACATTAAGCCAAAAGTCACTCTTAATGAGCGCCAAAAGAAAGTTGCAGCCAAGACTGCAGCCAAGACCGCAGCCAAGACCGCAGCCAAGACCGCAGCCAAGACAGCAGCTAAACCAGCCATGGTCACGCCATCCTCAAAGAAGCCTCAGGAGTCCAAGGCAGCAGTAAACAAGCGTGGCAGGAAGACTGCCACCCCCAAGAAGCGTCGGGCTGGCAAGGCTGGCACTGATGGGAATGCAACACCCCAGCGGCCCCACAAGTGCCACCTGTGTCCCTTCAACTTCAGGTCAGCTACAGAGTTAAAGAGACATGCCAGCACCCACAGCGGGGAGCGGCCCTTCCTGTGTGAGCTGTGTGGTGCCGGGTTCATGCGTAAGTGTCACTTGCAGCTTCACGTGCGGCGGCACAGTGGGGAGCGGCGGTACGCCTGTCCAGAGTGCCGAATGCGTTTCTTCACGCCCTCAGACCTTGCCCGGCACCAGGCCATCCACCAGACCGGAGATAAACCCTTGGAGTGCCACCTGTGTCACCTCACCTTCCGCCGCGCTTTCCACCTGGAGCGCCACATCCGCCGCCACAATGAGGCGGCACCCTTTGCATGCAAGCTGTGCGGTGCATTCTTCAGCTCGGCGGCAGCACTGCGGAGCCACGACAAGCACCACAGCACACCCGGCCCCCACGCCTGTCCTGACTGCACTGCTGCGTTCACTACTGCCACCGCCCTCTCTCGCCACCGCCGTGTTCACTCCGCCCGTCACCACCGCCTACTCAGAGCCATTGAGCGCCACACCACGGCCAAATCCAGTTATGAGTGTGTCTCCTCTGAGGGGTCCCCACTGTCCCTGGTGATACGCAAAGTGGCAGCCTCAGCTGGCACACCTGGGGCAGCAGGTGCCGGCCCAGCCAAGGACGCACTGGATGACTCCCCCAAAGACAAAGATGAGGAGGAAACAGAAATAAAAAAAATTATTGCAGGACTTTGTTCCACAGATATGGAAACAGAGGTTAAGATGGAGGAAATTGAAACTATAATTAAGGAAGAGGAAAGTATAACACCTGCCTCCAATCTCTCCACCACAGACAACGAAATAGAAGGAAAGGTGGAGGCAAGTGAAGAAATTACCTCCAGCCCTTCAGCACCAGATAAAACAAAAGATGCCAGGGAAAACATAACTTGCAGCCCCTCTGATGGAGGCAGGGGTAAAGAAGGAAGGGAAACAAATGCCCTCACCTCACGCACCTCAGATAGAACTAACCAGGAAAGTGAAAGAGCTTCCTCCAACCCTTCAGAGACCAAGAAAAAAGAGGGGAGTGAAAAGATTACCTTCATCCCTTCCGTGACAGATAAAGTCAAAGGGAGAAAGTTAGAGGGAAGAGGAAAGACCATTTCCCATATACTGTCCTCAGTCGGGATGAAACAAGAGGTCAACACCAACAGTCATGTGGAGGAGAATAATGCAACAATTCACCAAAACTCCAATGTGTTCGGATGCATCACCACAAACACCCAAGACAACAGTTGTGTCACCAACCCCTCAGCCTCAAGCAACAGTAAGGCAGACAAGGACACGGCCAATCACAAAGATGGATCAGTTTTACCGTGTATAAACAATGGTAAGGAGACCGGTAACAAAATCATATCCAGCGGAACGGAGAATGGAGAAGAATCACATCGTGAAAACAGCTGCAGAGAGGAGGCAACAAGAGCAGTGTCCCTTGAGGAACTGAATAGTAAACCTGACCTTGGTCTCTCTCCCATGAGCAAAGAAAGGAAAGAAGCACAAGCAAGAAGCAGTTGCAGCTTCTTGCTCCCTACAAGCAGGGAAATGGAGGCTATCAAAGAACAAATCCACTGCAGAACCACCTATCAGTTGGCTTCCCCAAGTGGAGGGCAGGAGGAGGCCCTGCACGGTGGGCCTGGATACCCTAGTGAGCAGGAAGGAGGGCGTGGCACCACAGAGGACAGTGGTCAGAACGGTGGTGTGAGGGAGGGAGTCACCACCACCAGCTAGCCACAAGTGGAGGGGAACATTTAATTACAGTATTCAACTGCAAGCTTGACCCAATATTTTGTCCTGGTGAAAGGCATCCAGTTTGGGAGGGAAGTGTGTCCAGAGGTGCTGTAACTAAGGCAGCTGTACTGAGGGTTTGGTCAATTGTGTTCATGACTTGAATCTGAGATCCTGTGGAAAGCACCTCCACTTCAGCTGTGTTTAGGTAGTGACACCACAACTGAACTAGTTAGTGCATTGTACACACATACTGCCTCACACAAACTCCCCCTCCCACTCAGCTCCCGTGAGCGCATCAAAGTGCAAAGATAAATCATTGAGGTGACTGATGACTGATGAGTGATGGGCAAGAGTGTTGTTGGTAAAGTACATATTTCATGTGTCACTAGTTCGCTTACAGTGCAAGCTATGAAAAGACTGTGATAAGTTAGGTTTTATTGTTGACTGATATTACAAATTATTGCAAATTACGTCTATTATAAGGAGGAAATTTAGAAGAAAATATATTAAACATTCATATTGGCATTATTTTAAGAATGTGTAAACTGTGGCAATAGATGAACTGTAGATTATTGAAATTTATTAGTATATTGTGAGTGTTCAGGTTAGAGACAATCTGTATTTGCAGGAAAACCTTGTTTTAACACAGCTTAATGCACCAGAATCTAGCTTCAAAGAGAAATTCTATAGCCGTGTTAGCCAAGCTGAGGGAATGAGATGAATAAGTGATGCAGTCAGTGTTACGCATCACCAAGTGCCTCTCATTTCCAGTAGTGTTAGAACCAGGTTTCACTGCAGACTGTTACAAGGGTATGCCATATTAGGAGTGTAATGTAGCAGAGTAAACTTAGAAGAGTATGTGAAGGGTGAAGGAATGTGGTACAGATGAGGATACAGTTGTGGTGAAAGAGTCTCAGCCTGTGGTGGACATTTTAACCTGAAAATCTCCTTCCCAGATCATTACATTTATAAGGTTGGTAACGGCCGCTGCAGCAGGTGTCACACTGCCTGCTGGAGTAGGTTGTCTCGTTAGTTGTAGGCATGTTGGGTATTTTATAAACAAATTCATCCCAACATTATGTTACGTGAAAGCTTGACACACTTTTGCAGTGAGAAAAAAAGCTATGCAGGAGTTTCTTTTAAACATTTCTACATTTATTTGTACACATAATTGCAAGAACCATAGCTGCTTGCTGTGTTTTATGATCAGAGTGGTCCAGCTCTGTAGCCAGTGCTTGTAGTGAGTTGTAGGCAGCTCATAGGCTTTGTACCGCTGTTGTAGCACCCAGAGGAACCTACAGTTGTAGTCGTGTGTACGTAGAGTAGTCGAGTAACACTTTTCTCAGCTTACAGCGCAAAACTAATGTGTCTTTCACCGCATAGCTTGATGAGTGTTGTGTGTGAGTGCGTGAGTGAGTGTGCGTGTGAATGTAGCTAGGGTGGAGGGGCTGGGTGTGTCCTCGGGTAGTGATACACTGATAGTACCTGACTGTAGTGCGCGTTAACTGTCAGCCAGACAACTTGACTTGACTGGGAGTAGACTGTCCTTGTGTCCTCCCAAGGGTTGTGTTGCTGGTCTTTTCCTTCTTTTGTTCCGTTCTGTTCTGTTGTTTTGTGTTTGATTTGTTTGACGCCAAATTTTATTGTAGAAATGCTTTGATCAACCTTTGTTTTTTTCTTTTATGAAATATAGTTTTATGACAAGATTATCAGAGCCATTGTTGGTAACTAAAATTTTATCAATATTTTATTTATATATTATTATATATTATTTGATCATTTATTATTCTATTTGTAGTTTTATAAATCTCACCTTCACTATTCGTATCTGAAGACTGTCGAAAATAATAATTTTTTCACAATGGTACATGGTCTCCATTTATCGCATCAGTTCCTCCGTTCAACACTGTCACTAGTACGTATATTAGAACTCAAACCATACGCAAGGTCTCTGAGGACAATTCGATGTACAGTATTCACCTTCTACAGTATTGTCATGTTCCCAGAAATACCATTCCAAATCAAGATGTTCTCACACCAGCTGTTTAACATTAGTTGCCATGTCTGTCTATCCCTCCCAATCAGCCAGCCTCGGCGCCACCCCTTGGCCGCCCTCTAGTGTAGAGGCCAACCCTATGGGCATTAATTTCTGAACCATTTTTTTCTTATGAGCCACCTCTAGTGAACCAGTGTGCTTCGTGCTGTGTAGCGGTGAAATAAACAGTGTCATTGTTGGGGAGAGTCTGCTTGTCCTGCCCTGTCTCTCATCCCTTGGTCCTAATACCTCCTCCTAACCCTCACTCCTGCCTTTACCCACTATGCTGTCCTCTCCCTCCCTTCACCTTTATCTTGACTCACTATGCTGTTACCTCCTCCACACCTCACACTTGCAAGATCCTGCTAGACACTGAGGTCATATATATTTTCATCCCCTTCTTAATGACACCAGAAGAAAGGTGGACATGATGGGTGTGTGTATGGTGAAGTAAGTGATGAAAGCATACATGATGTGCTTAGTAAGGGAAGAGTACCTGAGACGTATACAAATGGAGATGGTTTAATGAATGCTGAAAGGGAGTTTTTGACAGATCAGTAAATGTATGTACTATAAGGGAATCTATCTATATTTGCATCTGAGAAAGGATGTGTCTGGATGGTGAGGTAGTGAGAGGGATGTTTAAGGAGTCACAGCTGTATTAATTAAGATAAGAATAAGAGGTAGATGGGAGTATGATAGACGAAAAGTAAGGTGCTATTTAGAAGAAGAAATGGATAAGAAAGATAGAGAGGAATATGGAAGTAAAGAGACAATAGGATTATAATTGGAGATGAATAAGTTTGTGATATTTTGTTTTGTAGTTGAGTATGGAGTTCTTATGTGGTAGGAGAAAGGGAAGGGCATGGTGGACGGATGAAGTAAAGGAGAAAAAGTGAGATACAAAGGAATGTAGTTAAGGAAATGAGTGAAGAAGTCTAGGTAAGTCTTAGAAAAGGAAAGTGGAAGAGTTGGTAAAAGGAGAGTGGATGAAAAAACTTGTTTGGTAAGAAGCGGAGTGAAAAGTAGAGTAAGAATGGTTTGTTTTTATAAAGAAATTGAGAGGGATAGGAGTGGGGGGTTGTGAAGATGAAGAGTTTTGAAGGTTTTGTGGATCAGATATTTACAGTGAAAATAAAAGGTGACATGTCAGGGAAGGAAAAATCTGGGACTAGTGGAGTTGTAGAGTGAGTGTTTCATAGTATTCAGATGGATTTGGCACCAAAAAAAAAAAAATAATTATGACTTCTTAGAAATATGGTTATGAAATTTCAGAGATTGGAAAGTTGGCAAGGCAATGGAAGAACAAATAAAACAAAATGAGCCAGGGATGGAGGCGAGGGAACACTTGCGAGTTGTGGTCACATCACTTGGGTAAGCTAGTGATGAGCAGATTAAGAATAAGTTAAACAGATTCATGCTATGTGGCATCCGATTTACTGAAATTGGCAGTAATCAAAGTGGCAATAATGTACTTTGCAGCAGACATATTTCATATTACAAACATTTTATATTTAGCCATTCCTTAAAAGATCATAAACATTTCTTATATGATGGAAATTGAAAATTTCAGCATTTACCTCATCTATCTATAAATGTATGGGGTTATAAACATCAACTATTAATGCTGCTTTGCAACGGAAATGTCATTATAATAATTTGTTTCCAAGATAACGTGAGATACGTGTCCAGCGTGTGAGCCTCAAAACCGTAGTAGTGAATTACACCATATCACCACAGATTATTATGAAAAAAGCGTACAGACGGAAGGAAAATAACACTCAAACCATAGACTACACCATACTTGACTGGACAATCGCTGACAGACGATTTACATTTCGGTCCTATAGATTCCGCTGCTATGAGTGATGACAGATAATACTTCATATATCAGTTCATATTCTACTTAGGACATTGTATTTCATGTCTTTATAATCAGTAATGATTGCTGAACCATGGTTGAACCTAAAAGATGATTTTACAATTTTTGCAAATAGGAAATTAACAAAGATTACAAGTTTGAGTGAAGAATCGTGTGGGAGTTGTGTATAAAACATATTGTTTATAGCAAAATTTTCTGGCAAATTCGCAATAATTTCAGAAATAAAACATCATATTGTGAAATCACCATTCCTGAATATGATTTAAATCATATTCAGGAATGGTGATTTCACAATATGTGATGTTTTATTTCTGAAATTATTGCGTTGCCAGAAATATTTCTGGCAAATTCGCAATAATTTCAGAAATAAAACATCACATATTGTGAAATCACCATTCCTGAATATGATTTGATTGTCATCAAATGTCATATTATCGTTATATCGGCTTGGGAATGAATTTTTCACAATTCGTGGCGCGTAGCTGAACGTGTGACGGCGAGACGTCCGTACTGAGAAACTATCGTTTATTCAGTATATATGCAACAAAAAAAATATTGCACTTCTTTTTTCAATGACGTTTTATGAGTATGAGAAAAATAGGATAGACAGTAATACAAGAAAATACCCAAATATAAATTTTAATTCGATGCAAATATAGCATTTACTTCTCGCATGACATGGTCAAGAGGTCACAAGAAGAAGAAGAAAAAGAAGACCAAAACAAACTTTTACACAAAGGCCAACAACATAAATATTTCAATGCATTGGTCCCATGACGCTATTATAAGTCTCATGGAAAATGTTCATAAGCAGAAGAAGAAGAAGAGAAGTCCTTCCTCCATAACGGCTTGTGTTGTTATGAACAGCTGATTCCACAAGATTAGTGTGACCAGACTGGTAGTCGTATCGCTGTAAGTCCAGGGAAAACGGAAACCAGGCTAGCGTTAGCACCCTTATATCTCTACATCAGCTTCTATTGTATACTCTGAATCATGCTTGAAATAAGATTTGAAACTATTTCCAAATATTATGTTTTCTAC
The DNA here is from genome assembly GCA_036785275.1 of Cancer borealis. NCBI lineage: Eukaryota > Metazoa > Arthropoda > Malacostraca > Decapoda > Cancridae > Cancer > Cancer borealis. Next base: position 48,172 of record JAXIVD010002037.1, read on the forward strand.
GTTTTCATTGAGCATGGCAGGATAAAAGGAAAAGTACGTACGCCGGTAAAGTGATGTATGGTGATAAGATCATTGGAAAGAACATTGCTAGATAGAAGAGGAGGAGGAGGCAATGAAACCAACAAGCTGACTAGAGACCATCACCAATAAGGAATTACAATGGAGTTATTTTACACAGTCTCTGAGAAACGCTCTCTCGATGACACTCAGCAAACATCGTAAGTTGATTAGGAATGTTAAATTTTTTCTTCTTGATGTTATTTACGGGTATATGAAAGTATGAGTGAATTGATTACGAGTGACTTAGAGTGTGTTCAAGTTTTGATTATATTTTACAATTACTCTCAACACTAAGGTGTTGTGTATTCTGCCATGCTCAGCGAAAACGTAGAAAACAAACAGAATATTAGGAAATAGTTTCAAATCTTATTTCAAGCATGCATGTATATTAGTATGGACTACATTGGCTATGTATGTATGCGTTTTCAATATTTCAATATCTCAATATTCCTGGAAATTATTGCAAATTTGGTGTTTTTATTGGTGTCTTAGGATTTAATAATTGTCGCCCACCGATGACGTATGTTAATTTGTTTTTGTTGCTCATAAACATATTTTTCACATCACTCTGAGTTGTTTGCTTTTTGTTTGAGGTTTCTATGATGATTTTAAGTATTTTATTCAAATAAAACAAACAAAAAATCGCCTCAGGACACATATATGAAAGACCCGATTTCGAGTGCACACTCACGTATGGTGTATTCTATGGTATTGCATATTAATATAAACTACATGGGCTATGCATGTAAGTGTTTTCAGATTGAAATTCCAATATTCCTGGAAATTATTGCAAATTTTGTGTTTTTCTTGGTTTCTTAGGATTTAATAATTGTCGCCCACCGATGACGTATGTTGACTAATTTGTTTTTGTTGCTCATAAACATATTCTTTACATCACTCTGAAGTGTTTGCTTGTCATTTGAGGTTCCTATCTTAATTCTAAGTATTTTATTTGATTTTTCTAAATATCTGCCGTAGGACCTGTTTGCAAAAGGCCGATTTCGAGTGTCCAGTCAAGTATAGTGTAGTCTATGCTCAAACAATCACACAAACCTTATGTTCCAAACGTTTCGCAAGGACTTTGAATAGAATTTTAGATTCCATCCTGTGTCCTGTACAGCCAGCAGACCTCCACGTCCTGTGCTCACACCCAAGGTGACGGTACTGGTGGTGGGCGGAAACAATGCTAGCCAAGTGTGTGGCAATGATGGACTCGAATCAAGGTGTCGATGCTTCATATGAGGAGTCGTTTCGAGTTTCATTCTTTGCCAAATCAGTGTTTTTTTTTTTTTTAAGAAGCTCGTTCTCAAGAGGACCAACGATACTCATGTTTCAGAAACAAATAAATTAACGATACAATTACCTGTTAAACTTACCAAATTAAGGTGCAGATGCTCAAGACGAGGCCCAGACACTTGTGCGCAGAGAGAGAGAGAGAGAGAGAGAGAGAGAGAGAGAGAGAGAGAGAGAGAGTTAAACTTCACTTATTTTTTGGGAGGAGGGTCGAACACATGACATAAGGTGGTTGGATACAAAACACTCAGCGGAGCACATAACAGGTAGCGTTAAGACCTTTATTTACAGACAGACCAGCCGACCAGCAGCCCGGCGCTCAACACATCATTATAACAACACCAATGCGACGGGGCTAAAGAGGGGGCGGGGGGGGGGCGGGTCTAGGTGAAACATTTCGTTATCCCGCCCCGCCCTGTCCCGCCCAACCACCCACATTCAAAACGGTCGTAAAAGAGTAAAAATGAGGAAAACTATTTACGAAAACGATACTAACCATAACAAAACAATACAAAATGAAGGAAAAAAGATAAAAATAAAAAGAGGCAACGGACCATGTGCCTTGATATCTCTGCTTCGCCTCCTTCGTGCAGCCGGCGGCGGGGACTGACGCTCGGTGGGGGAGGAGGAGAAGGTTGGCGGGAGGAGGCTTTGGGAGTACAAGGGAAGATCAGGGATGAACTTGCAGGTACAAAAGTGGGACAGTGGGTCGGATGAGATCAGTCCTGGGCCTTATAGAGGACTGACGGGATGGGGGGCGTGGCTTGGGATTGAGTAGGTAAGGAGACGGAGGAGTCTCTACAAGCGCAAGATGTCCTGAAGCCACGGGGTGTAATAGGCGACGTTGACATACACGCCTGGCACGCCCGGCGCTCCACACCCGATGCCCCACGAGACGATGCCCGCCAACTGGAAGCTGCCGTCGGGTCCTTCACACGCCAAAGGACCTCCACCGTCACCCTGAGGACCACACCAAGGAAGTGAAAGTTAAGGTGGAGCGGAAGGTGAATGACGGTTAGAGGTGACTAGCTTGCCGCCGTGCTCAGATCTCATGCCTCGTCTTCTGAGTGTATGGCGGGTCACTCACTTCCCTTTCGTTTCCCAAGGCCAAATACCATAGATACCTTACACGCGTTACCTTACTTACTCACACACACACACACACACACACACACACACACACACACACACACACACACACACACACACACACACCACTCAACGCCCCTGTCTTGATGGATATTTCCGTATAATTCACCGCCTCTGTCCCCTGTGTACTTCACGACTTATCAACCGTTGCCGTCTCGTCTATACAACACTCGTTATCCCTCCATCACCCGCAGTTGTTTGTAAGACCTACATGTCTCCATTCTCCTTTATTTTATTTTTTTACAAGGCCTTTTGTAAAATGTAAATGTTTAGCCTAACGGCTGCCTTAATTAATTAAATAAACTGTTTATTATTATTATTTATTACACACACACACGCATACGCGCACACACACACACACACACACACACACACACACACACACACACACACACACACACACACACACACACACACACAGCACCACCATATAAGTGAGACAGAGACAGGGTATGCAGGGAAGGGTGTGGAGGGTGAGTGGGAGAGTATAACATGGCTGTGAGGAGGGAAAGGGTCACGGCAGGAACACAAAAGGGATAAAGAACGAAGGACTGGATAAAAGGGAAAGGGAATAAGGGGCACAACTGTACTAGATAGATTGAAAGCAGCAGGTTTATCATCAGGAGACATAAGACACAGTAAAAAGAAACCCTCACCTTGCACGCATCCTTGCCCGCCTCTCCGCCTGCACATATCATGCCAGGGTGTAGCACGTAGCGGGGACCAAGGCGTGTGTTGCGGAGGGCAGACTCGCACACCGGTCGAGACACTATGCTCATTGACACCTCCTGAAGGGGAAAGAGACATAAATACGCCGGTAGAAGACTATTATAAGGTGGACAGACATACCACTCCTCCCCCTCTCCTCTCTTTTCCCCCTTTTTTCCCTTCCAGTACCATTCATATTCCCTTTCCTTCCCTAAGATCTCCTTCTCTCCCTCCAACCCTTTCCTTTCGCTACAACATTCCTACATTCTCCTCCCCCTCCTCTTCCTTTTCCTTCCCGTACCTTCAGAATACTTTGGTAGCGGCCGCCGTCCCCGAAGCTGTCCTTGCCCCAGCCTGACACCCAGCAGTGTTGCCCCGTGAAGTCAGTCTGTCGGGGCAAGCAGATGGGGCCGATGTGGGGGCTGACGAGGCGGGGCGGGGTGGGAAAAGAGAAAGAAAAGAAGAAAAACGTGATTATTAGTATTACTATTGTTATTATTATGTGTGGTCTGAGTTCTTATGTATAATTATATGTAAATCCTCAACTTATTACCTCTCCCTAATCTTTTTTCTTTAATCAACTCACCTTCATCCCCTTCCAGTACTCCTCCACCACCCTCTACCACCCTCAACATCCCTTCCCCGCGTCCCTCTCCCCCTCCTCACCTGCGTGCAAAGTCAACAGGAGCCTCCAGCCGCACCACCGCCAAGTCGTTCATGAGGTTCCCGGCGAAGTAGTCAGGGTTCACATACACTGAAGTCACGTCGGTCTCCACGTAAGGATAAAACTCATCGTCGCTGTTAACATCCCACTCACCCAGACGGACGCGGAGCTCACCAGCCGAGTACCTGAAGGAGACGCAGAAGGAGGGGATGATGATGATGTGTTTGGTTGTGTAGTAGTGTGGTTGTGTGAGTGTATAGGATGTAAGGAAGGATGAGGAAGAAGAAGAAGAGGAAGAAGTGCATAACGTACCTGAAGGAGACGCAGAAGGAGGTAGGTATGATGTGTTTGGTTGTGTAGTTGTGTGGTTATGTCAGTGCCTAAGGTGTAAAAAGGAGGAAGACGAAGAAGAGGAACAGGAAGAAGAGGAGGAATGCATAACTTACCCTGTGACG
>JAXIVD010002037.1:55000-68731 GCA_036785275.1 Cancer borealis
TAATACTAAGAAAATATAATGATATATGAATGACAACTGTTTACGGGATCAACAATGTAGTTATTGAATATATAGATGAATAGATGAATGTATAAATGAATAGATAAATCGTTTTGGATAACATTGGACTGAAATTTCAAGACAAAATATAAGTAACCAATAAATTAACAAACACTTTAATAAATAAATAAAAGAATAAGTTAATAAATAAGTAAATAACGTCAGTTGTAATTTTAAAAAGTTATTTAATAAACGAATAAAAAAAAACATCAGTGCCAATAACTAAGTGAAAAAAAATTATCGTGTGTGTGTGTGTGTGTGTGTGTGTGTGTGTGTGTGTGTGTGTGTGTGTGTGTATGTGTGTGTGTGTGTGTGTGTGTGTGTGTGTGTGTGTGTGTGTGTGTGTGTGTGTGTGTGTGTGTGTGTACCAAAAAGTCACCAACACACAAGGCATGACCAGTACACACACACACACACACACACACACACACACACACACACACACACACACACACATACACACACACACACACACACACACACACACACACACACACACACACACACACACACACACACACACACACACACACGACTGATCAAAGAAAAAACGCACATTAAAAACCTTAACTGCAACTACTTATAAACGAACATGAATTAGAAAATACTTACGTACATATAGCTACTGAAACACACACACACACACACACACACACACACACACACACACACACACACACACACACACACACACACACACACACACAATAGTAATAATAGTACTAATAATAACTATGATTGCAAAAACGCACGTAAAACAGCTATTTCTACTTAAAATCAAGAAAAAAAAAATTCATAACCACACACGTGCAACTAATAATAATAATAATAATAATAATAATAATAATAATAATAATAATAATATACAGTTTCTCTACGGGCGGTGCGACACGCTAAGCTACGAGTGAGAAAAAGTATATAAAAGATAATGATAAAATAATAATAATGATAATAATAATGAAAAATAAATATATACAGCGGCGCCGGAAGTGCGTGTGAGCTAATTCTACGGTTAATGAAAGCATATGTGAGAGAGAGAGAGAGAGAGAGAGAGAGAGAGAGAGAGAGAGAGAGAGAGAGAGAGAGAGAGAGAGAGAGAGAGAGAGAGAGAGAGAGAGAGAGAGAGAGAGAGAGAGAGAGAGAGAGAGAGAGAGAGAATAAACTAATATATAAAAAATCGATTTAAAAAGTAAAAACAAGACAAAAAATAAAACAGTTAACATATACTACCACTTTTTTTTCTCTTTTCTTTTTCCTTTTGTTCATTACATTACATTTTCTTTGGAGGCAATTTGGCGGGTGTGAAAGGAGCTATTTTTCCTTCACTTATCGGAAAACGTGAGGCCAGTGCTAGACCTTCTGTTGGAGGAGGAGGAGGAGGAGGAGGAGGAGGAGGAGGAGGAGGAGGAGGAAGAGGAGGGATGGAAGGAGGAGGAGGAGGAGGAGGAACGGGCAGGAAGACGAGATGACGATGTTCCAGGACGAGGAGGAATGCGAGAGGAAGAGGAAGAGGAGGAGGAAGAAGAGGGAGAGAACAGCGCACCTCTCTTACTCCCTTCAGACCTTCCGTAGATGGAGTGAATGAAGCCTTCTGGGGTGTAGAGGTCTTCATGGTGACCTCCCCCGTAGATGCTGGGGTTACGGTGGCTGTTGAAGGGGTTATGTCCGGGGGTGATGTGTCCGAGGGGCCTCTGTCCGTGGTAGTCGTGTCCGTGGTGGTGGTCTTCGTGGTGGTCGTGTTTGTGGAAGTGTACGTGTTCGTGTCCGTGATTGTGTCCGTGGTCATGGTCGTGGAAGTGTGTGTGTTCGTGGTGGTGGAGCTCAAGGGGCTTAGCAGGGAGGGGGCGGCTGGGGAGGAAGGGGGGTGGTCTGGGGTACACAGGCTTGGGCACGTATACAGGCTTGGGCACGTACACGGGTTGAGGCACGTACACGGGTTGAGGTCTGGGGTACACAGGTGGTGGTGGTGGTGGTGGCGGTGGTGGTGGTGGTGGTGGTGGAAGTGGAGGTGGAAGAGGAGGTGGAATATGAGGTTTATGGAGGTGATGTCCTTTGTGTGGGTATGGGGGTATGGGCGGGTGTCCTCCATACCCTCCACCATACCCTCCACCATACCCTCCACCATATCCTCCTCCACCAAACCCTCCTCCACCAAACCCTCCTCCACCAAACCCTCCTCCACCAAACCCTCCTCCACCATAACCTCCACCAAGTCCTCCAATAAGGGAGTGCTTAACGTTATTGATGCCGTGGACACCTTGAGTATTGGGCGACACCACAAGATCCAAGGACGGGTTAATGAGAGGCCGTCCGTCCAGGCTACCAACTTTAAGCCCTAGTTGAGGGTTAATTGCCACGGGACCCAGCCGAAGACCTAAGGGATTCCCGCCACCACCACCCAGAGGACCTCCGCCGAAGCCATCATGGATTGGGATGGTGCTAAACTTGACGCCGAAGGTTGGGACAAAGCCAGGGAGGTTGGGTCTTCCAAAACCATCTAAGCCGCTGCCAGATAGTAACCCATCGAGGAACCGCTGACGAGGGGAAGGTAAGGAAGGTAAGGTAAGGTGATGTTGATGTTGATGTTGATGGTAAGAAAGGAAGGTAAGATAAGGTAAGGGTAATGTTGATGCTAAGAAAGGAAGGTAAGATAAGGTAAGGGTAATGTTGATGCTAAGAAAGGAAGGTAGGATAAGGGTGATGTTAATGATGGTAAGGAAGGTAAGGTAGCTAAGGTAAGAGTAATGTTGATGGGTAAGGAAGTGGTAAGGTGGAACATAGAAAGAAGGTGTGTGTGTACTAGAAAAATATCAGGCAAAATGAATAACATAAGGAAAAATCCACAGGTGTATAAGACAGGTGTATGTGAGGTATGCTAATTAACGTGGTACCTTGGCCTTCAGGTAAGTAACAAATAGATGGAGAAAGAGGAGCCTGTATACTATGTGCTGTGTACTGTATGCTACTCTATATACTATGCTGTGTTAGAGTCACTGAAAGCACGTGTATATAAGTATGTATACATGTGTATGTGCAATTTTGTGGTATTAGTAAAAGACACACACATACGTACTTACATACAAACAAACATACACACTTACCTGACTTGGTTGAGAGGAAGAGGAGGAGGAAGAAGGAGAGGGAGAGGGAGGAGAGGAGGAGGTAGGAGAGGCAGCAGTTCGTTCACCTCTGTTCTTCTTGTTCTTCTTTTTTTTCTTCTTCTTGTCCTCAGCATCGCGTCGTACCCTTAGCATGCTCTTACAAGATATACCCACCGTGCCCCGCCGCGCCCTTGCTCCTCCTGCTGCTGCTGCTGCGTGTGGCTCCTCCTGAAACAGCGGGGAAGATGTAGCGGAGGGAGGATAGGGAGGGAAGGAGAGAGAGAGAGAGAGAGAGAGAGAGAGAGAGAGAGAGAGAGAGAGAGAGAGAGAGAGAGAGAGAGAGAGAGAGAGAGAGAGAGAGAGAGAGAGAGAGAGAGCAATAAAAGAACAGTGAAAAAAAAGGAACCCAAAAAGCCTGAAAATCAAAACAGAAAACGATGATCAGGTAGCCTCGCAGCGCCACCTTACCCTAGCGGCGTAGACCAACACTACAACCACCACCACCACCACCATCACCGCCTTACGTGGGTGGAGATATCCTGCTGTAATATCGGCGAGACGTCCTCCACTATACCCCTCGTAGCCAAAGGGAGAGGGCGGGGCACGGGCGTCAGGGCGGACTGGATAATGGGCGTATCGATGAGAGTCAGGACGGGGTGAGGGGCGGAGGGAGGGACGGGGGCGGGGGTTGGGGTGAGGGCGGGGGCAGTAACGAAGACAGATGAAGGCGGGGGAGCGGGGGGGAAAGTTACTATTCCTATCCCATCTTGCACCTTAATACCGGACCTTACGATTTGTATGTTGGGATAACCTGAAGGGATGACACGCACGATCTGGGGGACGGGTGACTCCTGCAGGGTGAAGGACGTGAGCTGGGGGGCCGCTAGGAGGTCTCTTAGCTGGGGGAAGTCAGTGGAAGGCGTCTTAGGGGTAGTTGTCGTATTTCGTTTCTGTTTTTGACCGAAGTGTGTGTGTGTGGCAAGGGCGAGTTGGTCTATGTATCCTATTGGTGCTGCCTCCGCCGCCGCCACTGCCTCCGCTGCCGCTGCTATCTGGTCCAAGGGATGTTGTGTGTCTCGGCGTGTCCTGTGCGTGAAGGATGCGTTGGATAGCACTGTTGTGTATCTGTTTCTAGGGTCCTGCAGCCCACCGAGGTCCTCACGGGAGAATGGGGATGAGGAGATGATCAGGTGGGCGGGGCACTCCTCAGCAGGGATACACACGCACTCCCCTCCTCCTCCTCCTAAAGGCTCCCTCACACCCCTTAGTACAGCCGGGGACTCTCTTGTGTATATGTTGCCTGAGTCGATGATGGTGTTGCTCTCGTATATTCCACTCCCGAAATTTGCTCCTCCTCCTCCTCCTCCTCCAAATACTCCACTTCCTCCTCCTCCATTGTAGCCTCCTCCTCCTCCTCCTCCTGATATTCCACCTCCATTGTAACCTCCTCCACCTCCTCCTCCTCCTCCATTTCCTCCATAACTTCCTCCTCCCCCTATTCCTCCTCCACCACCTCCACCTCCATAACCACCACTACCACCACCACCACCACCACCTCCTCCTCCTCCTCCTCCTCCTCCTCCTACTCCTTCATAACTACCACCACCTCCTCCTATTCCTCCTCCTCCTCCTCCTCCTCCATAACTACCACCACCACCTCCTATTCCTCCTCCTCCATAACCACCACCACCACCACTATCTCCTCCTCCTCCTCCTCCTCCATTATAATCCCTCCCTCCTAATAGATCTCCATAACCTCTTCCACCACTTCCTCCTCCTCCTCCAAAACCTCCTCCTCCTCCAAAATCTCCTCCTCCAAAACCTCCTCCTCCTCCTCCGTAGCCCGCCACGCCTGAGATGGAGTGTTGGTGGAGGTGGATGTGTTGCACCGTTTGTGTTCCACCGCCGCCCTGTGCTCTAGGCCCACCGTAGGTATCCGAGGGGCTTGGCGAGGGGCTGTGGGCGAGGGGAAGGGGATCCGGGGCGCTGAAGCTGTACGAGGGAGGGGAGGGCGCACTGTAGCTGATGGAGGGAGTAGGAACATTGTAGGAAGGGTCTGGTGCACTGTAAGCCGATGGAGGAAGGTCTGGGATGCTGAAGGAATAGGATGGGGGGTCTGGGGGACTGTAACTGTAGGAGGGAGGATCAGGGGGACTGTAGGAATAGGAGGGAGGATCAGGGGGACTGTAGGAATAGGAGGGAGGATCTGGGACTGAATATAGAGTTGCCGGGGCTGTATGGATTATAGAGGACGGCTTTGGAGACCCATAGAACGCCCCTCCGCCGCCCCCGCCCCCGTCGAAATCCTCCCGGTGGTTGTAGGACTGTCCATGCACCGCGAAACTCTGGTGGGAAGGCCTCTTAGGACCCCCGTGCCCCTTGGATATCCTATAAGACTCCCCGTAATCATTGGAGTCCCCATGATGGTAGGGAAGGGCTGGGATGGGCTTCCCGACCGGGCGTATCTCAACGGGCTGGACATACTGGATCTCATGGGGGTCTGCGGGCTTACCGATGTGTTGGTGGGCGGCCTTACTGAAGTGGTGGTCTACGCCCTTACTGAAGTGTTGGTGGGCGGCCTTGAAGTGCCCCTTACGCCTGTTGTCACACTGGGAGGGCGTAGGGTGAGGGGGGGTAGTCATTAGTGGGGGATTAGTCATTAGTGGGGAGGGTCAGTCATGGGTTGTATGGGGATTGTCATGGGTTGTGTGTGGAAGGGAGGAATGGGAGGAAGTAATGGGGTGTCAGTCATGGGGAATGGGTGAGGGGTTACCTTTAGTTGTGAAATGGGGAGTAATGGGGAAGGGAAGTTATGAGGTGAGGAGGAATGGGGAATTAATGTAATGGGAAGGAAATGGGTAATGGGGAAGCCTTGGGGACTTTCATGGGTTGTGGAGGAGAGGAATGGGTAGGAGGAAGCAAGATGGGATAATGGATGGAAGGAATGAGGAAGTATAGATGACATGAGGAGAATTATGGGGAAGTATAGAGGACAGGAAGGGAATTATGGGAAAGTATAGATGACAGGAAGGGAATTATGGGGAAGTATAGAGGACAGGAAGGGAATTATGGGGAAGTATAGATGACATGAGGGGGAATGAGGGAAGTATAGATGACATGAAAGGGAATTAAGGGGAAGTATCGTCATGGATTGGGGTAAGGGGGGGGTGTAGTCACAATCTGGGGTATGGGGAGGGGTAAGTAGAGTCAGTGGGGGTAAGGGGGAGTCAGTCATGGGGGGGTATTGGGGGTGGGGGTGAAGGTAATGTTATGGTGGTGGTGGAGGCAGGAGGGAAGGGGAGGAGTAATACAGTGGAAGAGGGGAGGGGGTGGTCGGGGAGGCTGGAGGGAAGGGGAGGAGCAACGCAGTGGAAGAGGGGAAGAGGGGGTGGTGGGGGAGGTTGGGGAATGACTTACAACCCAAAAACACGAACAATAGAAAGGTGAAAGTGAGGAAGAGAAAAATATATATACTAAATATGATAATGATAAAATGATAATAAATACAGTATATAACACATAATCAAATAAAAATTGAGAAGGAAGGCAAGAAGGGGAACAATAATGATAATAATAATGAAATAATAATAACAATAATAATAGTAATGTAATAATAATGTAATACAGCTATTAATCATCTCTTAGCTTATCATAATGAGTTATATAATGCACTTCATATTACAAAAATTATACTATTGCAGTTAAAATTATTATTATAAGCCACGTATAAGAATATTTACGAGTCAACATCATTATAAAAGTCACATCTATACTTACCATCATCATCATCATCATCATCATCATCATCATGTTCTTATCCTAACCATCCTTTACCCACCATTCCTGTATTCCACCTTGCCATTATCCCATCTTTCTTATCCTTCTCTTCCACTGTACACTCTTCAAAAACATCTAATCTCACTAGTCACACATTTCTTATCAAAATATAAACTTCTACCTTTACTCTTCATTTTCCCTTCTTTCCACCCGTCCTCTCATTATAATCTAACCTAACTTGACTTCACCTGACCTTTCTTGTTTCTATACACACCTAAACTGACCTAGCCTGACCTTTCTTGCTTCTATATAGATCTAAACTGACCTAACCTGATCTTTCTTGCTTCCATACACACCTAAACTGATCTCACCTGACCTTTCTTACTTCTATACACATCTAAACTGACCTAACCTTACCTTTCTTGCTTCTATATAGACTTAACCTGACGTTTCTTGCTTCTATATAGACCTAAACTGACTTAACCTGACCTTCCTTGCTTCTATATACACCTAAACTGACATAACCTTACCTTACTTGCTTGTACATAGACTTATACTTACATTAATACCGAGCCCTACAGAGCATAGTTTCTTCTTGAGGCGCCCTATGAACCTGGGCTGTACGTCGCCTGGAGGGCCGCTCACACTCTGAACGGAAGCCACTGACTCGGCAACCTCCAGCCCCTCTGCCTCTTCGACCTTGGATGTGGGTACGGCAGGTTCTTCTTCTGGTAATGTTTGATCAGAGGGCGTAGCGGCTATCTGTAGCGACTAATAAGGGGAAAGAGAGTGAAAAAGAGGGGAAAAGGTGTTTGAGTTAAGTTTGTGTTATTGGTATATTATGGAGTATTGGTGTTTTTTTTCTTAGATTCGTTTTTGGTACTCAGTTGTTGTTTTTTTTTTTTTTCTCTCTCTCTCTCTCTCTCTCTCTCTCTCTCTCTCTCTCTCTCTCTCTCTCTCTCTCTCTCTCTCTCTCTCTCTCTCTCTCTCTCTCTCTCTCTCTCTCTCTCTCTCTCACCTTCTTGGACGGCGTGGATTGAGGCGCTGCAAGAGATACGGAGGTGGAGGAGGAGGTGGAGGTGGAGGAGGAGGAGGTGACCACGGAGGAGGCTGAGGCGGGGGCTTCCTTCCCGTCCTCCCACTTCCACTCCCCCTCCACTGCCCCCACCATCACCACCACCACCATCACTGCCACCACACCCACTCTCAGTAATCTGCCCATGACTGTAAGGAGAAAAATAAGGGGTGTTTTAGTACTAGATTATTTACATTTTTTCATAATATACAGTACAGTGAATTATAATAAATCACGAAACATTTGTATAGGTAAATAAATATATATAAATAGATATGTAAATTAATAAATAAGGGGAAATCAATATACTGAAATATCTTGAATTAAAATGAATTAGATAGACGTACTGTTTATTATAGGGGGAAATATTTATGAAGGGAAAAAAGTTAATTCCTTACTAATCCATCATCAAGAAAAAAAGAAAAATGTTAAGCAAGTAGATCTAAGGACAAACCAATCAAAATAATAAAATAACCAAGTAGAAACAATAATACGCAAGAATCATTACACCAGCGCTGACATAACAAAGAAAACCTCATATATTGTAGCGCTAACTAGGTCAATCACGCCGATGCTCTTCACTCTCAATATTAACAACTATTACATACATTCAAACAATAAGGAACAATATAAGTGGTGACCTTCGACTGTCAGACAAACAAACGACTGTAGCAATGCGTGTCAACCAGGTGTTCACAATAGATTGCTTGCATTTCATCATTTCTTTGTTTCTTGTACGTGGTAATTACTAATGTTAATTAAGGTGTCTCCCAACACCTCTTACGTGGCCAGATGATGGAGTAGCACCTGTAATTAGTGTTCAGGTGGTGATGGGAGTGGAAGGGAGAAAAGAGAAAGGGATGCAAGGGATAAAGAGAAGGACTAGAAAGTGAGAAGAGGAAAAACAGTGAGTGAAGGAGAGGGAGAACAAAGTTAAAATAAGAAAAATGCCGTTATATCGAACAAATGAATATGCAAATTGAATTACTCTCTCTCTCTCTCTCTCTCTCTCTCTCTCTCTCTCTCTCTCTCTCTCTCTCTCTCTCTCTCTCTCTCTCTCTCTCTCTCTCTCTCTCTCGTACAAGCAAGTGAAAGTGAGTGTAAGAAGTACCTCCGGAAATGCCAAGATCCTCTCTCTTCTCTCCCTCTCCTTTCACTCCCACTCCACCACTCCTACTCCCACTCCTACTCCCTCTCACTCCCAACTCCCTCCACCTTTCACCCCTCGTGCCTCAGGCTACATTACCAGCCTATAGGTAATTTGTAGTGAATAGAAGGAATTAAAAAAAGGAATGTATATAAAGTTAGAATGAAATGAAGAATCCAGCATCGTTCGTTAGCTAGTGGATGGTTCGTGTGTGTGAAGCTTCTGGAAACAAGAGTGAAGCTTCTGCAAACAAGAGTGAAGCTTCTGCAAACAAGAGTGAAGGTTCTGCAAACAAGAGTGAAGCTTCTGCAAACAAGAGTGCGGTTTCTGCAAACAAGAGTGAAGCTTCTGCAAACAAGAGTGAAGCTTCTGCAAACAAAAGTGAAGCTTCTGCAAAACAAGAATGAAGCTTCTGGAAACAAGAGTGAAGCTTCTGCAAACAAAAGTGAAGCTTCTGCAAACAAGAGTGAAGGTTCTGCAAACAAGAGTGAAGCTTCTGCAAACAAGAATGAAGCTTCTGCAAACAAGAGTGAAGTTTCTGCAAACAAGAGTGTAGCTTCTGCAAACAAGAGTGAGGCTCCGGAACACCGATACGTTCGCTGGATCCTTAAGGTGCCTCAGAAGTGCCAACGACAATTACTGTGTGACAATTAATGACCGCCTCCTCGTCACCCTCCGGCAGCACCACCAGCTGGACGTTGTGTACGACCTTAAAAGTGGCAAGAAGGTCTTCCAAGGCACGAAGGACAAAGTCAAGTGTTGCCACGACCACCTCAAGAACATGATCCAGGCGTGGCGGACACACAACGAACAGTGTTAAGGAAATATACAAGTGTTCAATGGCACACCTTGAGCCTCGTCACCAGCACCAGATTGTAACGTGACTAGTGAACACGTGTTACCGTGCACCAATCATCGTACTCATTACACTCACAGGTAAATGAATGTTTTTACGCCAAACTTGAAGGTGTAAATGTTGCGTCACGAAATGTAGTTATGTAATGTGACTTTTTGTATTTGTTGCTGATGAATAAAAAAATACAATGGTTGATTTTCATTAATAACCGGATATGATATGATTTTTATAAAACTGTGTTGCGTTTATGTGTGAATTTCAATGTTTTTAACATTATGAGTATTTTGCTGAGTTTCACATGACAAACAAACGTTACCCAAGAAAATAGTGATTCATTGAGTACGAATTGATATGTACACCTCTACTCTCTCTCTCTCTCTCTCTCTCTCTCTCTCTCTCTCTCTCTCTCTCTCTCTCTCTCTCTCTCTCTCTCATTGCATTAATATTTCCTCGTCTTCATCCTATTCCTCATCCTCCTTTCACTCTTCATTTTCTTACACGAGAGAAAGTAACAGTTTTTTTCCTTAATTTATTTATTACATATTGTTTTAAATGTTTAGGTTAATTAACAAGTTTCCTTTGTGTTCTCTTGGTGTGTTTATGTTGTCATTTGTTCTGTGTGTGTGTGTGTGTGTGTGTGTGTGTGTGTGTGTGTGTGTGTGTGTGTGTGTGTGTGTGTTTGTGTGTGTGTGTGTGTGTGTGTGTGTGTGTGTGTGTGTGAGAGAGAGGAGAGAGAGAGAGAGAGAGAGAGAGAGAGAGAGAGAGAGAGAGAGAGAGAGAGAGAGAGAGAGAGAGAGAGAGAGAGAGAGAGAGAGAGAGAGAGAGAGAGAGAGAGAGAGAGAGAGAGAGAGAGAGAGAGAGAGAGAGAGAGAGAGTTTTAGTGCAATCACAATCGTTTTCTCTACTACTACCTCTAACAGAGAGAACGTTGACCACTCTGTGACACACTCAGAGAAAGTCAAGCGCGTGTATATACATCGTGCTATTGTTATTGTGATGGCGAGTAAAGAATAACAATAGTCGTCACGCCAACGTTATCTGACTCCCCATCATCACCATCATCACACCACCCACAGAGAAACTATAACACACACACATACACACACACACACACACACACACACACACACACACACACACACACACACACACACATGCCTGACACATACTCTTACACACTTCGCTGTCCTGTCTATTGAAAGCCCAGCATCCACATCTTAAATCTCAGTGTATGTAACGAATGAATAAATAAATAGGTTGTGGGTGTACGTACACGGTCATGATTACCCGTATTTCACACCTGAGCGAGGGATGAAAGAGGGGAAAGGAGGGAATAAGGAAAAGTAGGGAGATAGGGAAGAAGGAAAGGGAGGGAAGGAGGGAGGGCTTTTCCTTCTGTCTTAACTTTCTCTCTCACCCTCCAGCTCCAGCCACTTCCGTTCCCTCCCTAACACTCCTTCTCCTCCTTCTCCCCATCCCATCCTTCCCCACCCTCTAGCTTCATCACTCCGGTAAGACACACACACACACACACACACACACACACACACACACACACACACACACACACACACACACACACACTCGGCAGGCTTGGATTCCCGTCAATTACACGACTCTGCTTTTATTCCCTTTGGACAACAAGCTTCTTAATTAATACGTCTGCAAATTCACTGGTAAAAACGTGTTAGGACGTGGCTTCTATTATTCGTGAGCGTCTAATATTGTGGAGTCGCGGCGTAGCATAGAAAAGCCTGATCAGTATTCATAAAGTTGAAGGGAACGTAAAGATCACATAAGGTGCGCCAAAGCTGCTTCCTGCGCGTTCTGGAGGCTTGTGTGGGATGGCGTGTGTTAATGGGAATAAAGTGAGCGCCACACACCACAGGTCAATATGGTGCTAGAGTAAGATGAAAGGAAACCGGAGCAAAGCAAGGAAGTAATGGCATGGCGAAGCATAGGAAGGAAAGAATGGTTAGTTATAGGGAAATGGTCCGATCAAATGGAGGATGTAGGTTTGTTGTGTGGGATGGAATTTTGATTGATTACAGATAACACCTTCTGTACCCTCTCTGATCCTCTTTATCAGTACCCAACCATACATGCTTGATATGCAACGGAACTGGTTCCTTACGCATTATTGATCAGAATCAGAAAAATAACACCTTACCTACTACACTCAACACATTTATACCACGCCCACAAACCCGTCACCTTTCACCACCCACCCACACACACACACACACACACACACACACACACACACACACACACACACACACACACACACATACACACACACACACACACACACACACACACACACACACACACACACTCACACTCATACGTATCGCTTTACCTTTATACAAGGGAACTACACATTTACTCATCCAATCAACTGGTACCACACTGGTCACAAAACACACGTTCAACAAGCTTTCTAACCATTCAATCACACTTGTACCATTACTCCCATCCTGCAGCTTTCCTGCTTTCCTCTCCTTTAGCGTCCCTTGCACTTCCTCCTTAGTGCTTTGTACTACGTTATTCAACCTTCCTTACACTTTCACTCCATTTTCCCTTCAAACATTAAGAATTTCAGCCTCTCTATCTTCCTCTACATTTAACAGTTCTTCAAAGTACTCAGCCCATCTCTCATTAGCTGTTTTCTTTTTAACTATCACTTTACTGTCCACTGTCTTCAAATGTTCCTTTCCATATCCTCTGTATCTCCTTCCAGAACATCATATTCATCTGGAAGTGTTCAGTCATCTTCCTTACTCATCTTTCAACTGCACTCATTTTTGCAACACGCACAGTCCTTTTAGCTTGATTTATATTTTCCTTGCATCTCTCTTGCATCTCTCTGCAGCCACACTTCATGGGCATGTCTCTTTTCTGCTACAACCAACCTTACATTTTCATATAGACATTTACCCCACTTCCTCACCCACTCTCATCCTTCCCATACCACACACCTTCCCTGTACACTCCAACAAAGCACTTTTAAACACCTGCCATTACTCATCCACATCTCCTTACTCACCACACTCCACTCACCTGCAATCCTCTCCTGGTATTCCATCCTTTCTCCTATTAGTTCAACTCCCTCACTTTGAGAACTGTCTTTGCCTTCCCCACCCGTCCAGTGTTCACCCACCTCACACCTCACACCAGTGTTCCCTCCACACCTAACAACCTTCCCATCACCTCCCTCCACACCACCACACAGTCCACCATTGCTCTCTCCACTACATCCTTCCACTGTGTTGTCCCATCCATGTGTACTTGTGAACATCCCTCTTATTCAACAACGTGTTTACAACCAACAACTCCCTACACACATAGTACTAGCATTCTCTCTACATTTTCATTTCCTCCCAAGCAACAAGCATCCCACGCCTACCAACCACGTCTTCAACTACCTCGTCACCAACACAACCATTTACATCTCCTAACAATGCAATACTCACATTTACTACAAAACTCTGCAAACATATAATAAAAAAGCCTTCCTTTCCGTTTTCTCCTTATCATTACCAGGATCATATGTGGTTTTTTTTGTCCGTCTGCCTGTCTGTCTGTATGTATGTATGTATATATGTATGTATGTATGTATGTATGTCTCCTTCCCTTCAGCTGAACACAGTGATTTGATTGATTGGTAAGAGTGATGTGGTGAAAAAAAAAAAATTATCTCTCTCTCTCTCTC
>JAXIVD010002038.1:0-45000 GCA_036785275.1 Cancer borealis
GAGAGAGAGAGAGAGAGAGAGAGAATTACGTAGAATTACATAGTTAATCAGAACACAAAGACCCTAGGGTCCAAATGAGGTGATCTGTTCTTAAACTAAAGTAAATGTTGTTTGATGGAAACATGACACAATTTAACTAGTCAGAAGCAATATAGTCGAACAGCAAGCAGTATGCCGTGTGAGATTTGGGAGTGGTAATACATGACAACTTATCCCCAAAGAAACATATTTAAATATTTTTTGACACATTCATGATGCTAGGAAATATATAGAGGGCTTTTCTTTTCCTGAATAATGATACGATGAGAAATATCATAACTCTGATGATTAGACCAAAACTGGAATATGCAGAAGTAATATGGTCCCCTCACAAGAAAAAGCATGTGTTGAAATTGGAAAGAAAAATGAGAATAACTAAGATGGTGCCAGATTAGGAAGACCTAACATATGAAGGAAGATTAAAAGAAATGCAACTGACAACACTAAAAAAAGAAGAGAAAGAGAAGACTTTATTACGATATATGAATTAATTAACAGCCTTGAGGAAACATAGAAAACATCTATTAATGAAAAGAAAAAAAGTGGCTGGATATTTGAAGGAACACAAGAAAAAAATTCAGAAAAGAATTTGTTTGAACGAAAGAAATAAGTACAACATTCTCCAGAGAAATATAGATACTTGAAGTGGATTGAGAAAGAAGAGATAATAATGGCAAATGATATACAACAATTAAAGGAAAAACTGGACAAAAATATAGATACAGGACCACACGAGTGTAGCTCAGCCCTGTATACTACGACTAGGTAAATACACAAACACATGGCATAAATACTTCTTAAAGGGATTAGCCAAGATAAGGCATCTTTGGGGTTTGGGGAGATTTTATTATCTCCTTCTCCCATATGCACACAGGGAATACAGTGGCACTATTCTTCCAACCTGGCCACTGATGTGGACCAAACGAGCTCCCCCTGACACAAGGAATAAATAAATAAATAAATAAGTGTATGTGTGTGTGTGTGTGTGTGTGTGTGTGTGTGTGTGTGTGTGTGTGTGTGTGTGTGTGTGTGCGTATATATATATATATATATATATATATATATATATATATATATATATATATATATATATATATATATATATATATATATATGTGTGTATTATATATATATATATATATATATATATATATATATATATATATATATATATATATATATATATATATATATATATATATGTATATATATATATATATATATATATATATATATATATATACATATATATATATATATATATATATATATATATATATATATATATATATATATATATATATATATATATATATGAGCCCTGTGGTGGTGGTTGAAATAATACTATCACTGTATCTATTCCCTGCAGGTTGTGAAAAACAACAAAAAAGGACAGAGCAAGGGGTCTGGAAACATCCTCTGTATTTTTTCCTATGAAACGACAAGGAACATGAGAGCTTATGGCAATGGCCTAAGTATGAACATACCATAATATGATATAACATTTAACATACTGCCAAACTCACTTTTTGTGTTGTGAGTCCCGAATATAGTTGTTAGGACAGGTGATGATGTTACACTTGTATCCTCCTCGGGTGTTGACACACTGTTCATCTATGCCACGACACAGGTTGCCCGCTTCACATTCATTGATATCTGGGAAAGAAAGTCTAGCTAGTCATCTTTTCATCCTTTAAATTTTAATTTCTGATGTGCAACAACCATATTAGTTTTTCTTTTTTTCTTGTAAGTTCCATCCCGCATGTTTGGTATCCATAAGCAGTGATGTCTCTCACAGTCAAAACACATAAAATTATGCAAAGAATTGTGAATTCTAAAGTTAATGGAATGTTTTCCATCTGTAGTACACAACATTTTTCCTTTTCTTTCCACTATGAAACTATTAAATATTGTAAATCTCACTTACTCATCCTCTTCAGAAAATTCTAATACTACAAAGTACATTTAACAGAACTTCAATTATGTTTTTGTGGCCTCGGTTAAGTTCATATGATTACACCATAAACTAACTAAACTAAACTAAACGAAGAAAATTTTTGTTTTCTGGTACTGGTATATATTTATGAATATGGTAAGTGCTGTATTTTCTGGCATAAAACATGCACATATCATAAAAAAATAAATAAATAAATAATAATAATAAATAAAAGAATAAATAAATAAATAAATGAAGATAAATTTATTATCTATATACAAGGTTAGTATCCCCCTAAAAAGGGTTAGCCAAGACAAGACAATCATAAACACACTAATGCACACATACATATATAACAATAATATCAATTTCAAGAAAGGCAAGAAACAGTAGCATTACATATGTAAAAATAGAAAAATAAATCCCAACTACCTTTGAACAATTGTTTAAGGTTGAAAGCATATTGAATACTCAATGTGTTAATTTATACTGTTACCTTTGCAAGTGCGGCCATCAGCAGCTAAGGTGTAACCGTCTGGACAGGTGCATTTGAAGGAGCCAGGAATATTAACACATATCCCAATGCACAAGTGGCCACGACCCCGAAAATTTTCACATTCATCGACATCAGTGCAGGTCCTTAGGAGAAAATATACGATTGATTCATAGTGATGATTAACAAGATTTCCGCCTTTGTGTAAAATAAAGAAAGATGTTACTTTTCTGATTACCAAACAGAATCTTCATCAGAAGAAGAATGTGAAGACAGAGTTTTTGCCTCACCGAACTGACAGGCATAGCCCCCCCCCCCCCCCCCCCAAAAAAAAAAAAAAAAAAACACTGCACCATCACAGCACCTACATCTATAGAACACACTACTAAGAGAAAGAGGATACTTCTCAAGAAGCATCACCATGATTCTTGACAAAATTAAATATTACTTAAAAGAAAAAATTAAAAAAACAATACCATTCTTCTGGGGACTTTCCTATTTCATGAGATTTTATGAGACAATTAATCCTAGCAATGCCTTCCAAAGAGATGCAGGTGTTAGTGGTTGTGTAAAATATAAACACCCATAGAACAACACATACGTAATAGTTAAAATGTTGGTAAAACTTGACCATGATCATGGGTGAAAAGTATGTTCGTCTAGACTGGACAAATGGTTAACAGGCAAGGCTTTATAATCAATGGAACTGGTATAGCAATGGTGTATCTGCACTTCTTATGTAGAAATGCCCTTCAACAACTCCTGCCACCTAATCGTAGCAACAAAAAGTTAAAGAATCAAATTTCCTCTTAAACTCCTTCCTTCCTTCCATTTTACTAAGTGATGGGAAGTACCTGTTATCAGAAGCAAGAATGTAGCCAGCCCTGCATGTGCACTGGTATGTTCCCCACACATTAATACAGTTGTGTTGGCAGGTTCCTGGTGTCTCTTCACATTCATCAACATCTAGAAGGAAATATATATTTTCATGGTGAGCAATGCCACTACATAATGTCACCAATGTTAACATAGCACTTAAAATGCATACAATGGAATTCAAGCAAGTAAAAAACTTTATGGATACCTAATGTATATTTGCATAGTTCTAATTATAGTATATTAAATATTTAATTCATTAAGTATTTTTCATCACTATAGTTGCTTTCAAATGATGACTTATAGGAGTAACATTATGAAAGTTTTGTTTTCTCCTGACATTAACTTAAATTAATTAACATTAATTTTCTGTTTGAATAGAAAACTATTGTCTTCTGGTGAAGTAGTTTCATAAGAGAAGGAATGCATCAAAGATGATAATAGTGATGATGATGAGTAGCTGTTGATGTAATGAAAATCTCAAATACTGTATTAGACTCTGATATGCTTACCAACACAGGATTTTCCGTTGCTAGCTTGTTTGAAACCCTCCTTACATTTACAAAGGTAGGATCCCTCTGTGTTTTCACAAACAGCATTATGGGCACAAACCTGGTGTGGTTGAAAGCCTTTTAAATTTCATATAAATTACAACTATCAATCCCATTATGTAAGTGAACAATTCAGAATATAAATATACATACATATATATATATATATATATATATATATATATATATATATATATATATATATATATATATATATATATATATATATATATATATATATATACCTATACATATATATATATATATATATATATATATATATATATATATATATATATATATATATATATATATATATACACGTATATATATGTATGTATGTATGCATATTTATATTCTGAATTGTGTATATATATATATATATATGTATATATATATATATATATATATATATATATATATATATATATATATATATATATATATATATATGTATATATATATATATATATATATATATATATATATATATATATATATATATATACATATATATATATATATATATATATATATATATATATATATATATATATATATATATATATGTATATATATGTATATATATATATATATATGTATATATATGTATATATATATATATATATATATATATATATATATATATATATATATATATATATATATATATACATATATATATATATATATATATATATATATATATATATATATATATATATATATATATATATATACATACATACATACATATAACCTGAGAATTGCTAATGAAATTTTAATTAAATGCATCATTTATAAAAAATACATACAATAACAAGTTCAAATCAAGAAAATGCTATGATTCAGTAATGATTTTATCACTGAGAAACACAAAGACAGTCATACTTACTCTTCCATAGTAAGATTCACATTCATTAATATCCTGACATTGCCGCTGTGCATTTAGTCGAAATCCTTGAAGACAATTACAAATATAGCCGCCCTGTCTGTTGGTGCACACTTGATCACCATCACACAGATGGGTTCCCTTGACACACTCATCCATATCTACAGGGATACATTAGTGATTATTATAAAATCATTAGCATTGCTTTGAAAGCCAGATTTTATACTAACATAATTCAGCCTTTGTCACCAGATAGCAGCTTATCAAATTTCTTCTTAGTTTATCAACTGACATTCTATCTTCTATTTCAAATGGCTTAATACATTTAATCTAATTATTCTCATCCTTTTGTTTCATATAACCAGCCTGTTTACTTCAATAATGCACTCAATATTAATTCTGCTTCACAGTTCCTTAACTGTAGAACCAACTCTCACAGAAGCATTGCACACCCACCTCACCATAATATTTTTTTCAATTTGTTGCAATCTCTTGACATTATCATCTTTAATGAGTTTACTTTTACAACCATAAAAGAAAATTGCATTTCTCACATATGATACATCGGTTTACCAAGCAAGTGTTATGAAAAGATCTCTAAATATTTAAAGGGTGACTCACTACTACAACTTTCACATACTCCTGCCTCTTGAAAGTGAATTAGCTTTTATCTCTTTCTTCAGTTTATTTTTTATGATATTATATAAAGTGTAAGTGTAGCCTATAATCAATTATGAAAAATAAATCTTGAACGGATAACCGTTTATTTTCACAATGTGGCAACAACATGAAGGATTGGCAAAAAATTATTATGTGTAACCTTGAAAGATAATAAAAGACCATCACTGAACTGAAACCAAAAAAACTACAGTTATATCGCTGTTTCATAGAGTAGAATATATTCCGAAAGTATAAATATTCAACATATTACTGTAACTTTTAATTAAGTATTAAGTGGTAGCTGAGTGTGAAAACGTAATAAGATATCATACCCCTTCATTTGACCTTATCATATAAAAACAATTCACTAAGTTTCCATCTGTATTTGTACATGGAATAAGGTCTATGTTGATATTACAGCTACAGGAATTATTCACAACTTTAACTTGTAACACTTGCCAAGAATGAATGATGCCATGCCCTGCTCTTCTCAAGAGCACACAAAATAGTCATTAGAACAGTCATATTAACAAAACACTGCAAAAGAAATTATACATGAATATGAAAATTGCACGCTCTGAAGGGGAAATAAGAGTACTAACCTATACACTGGGTGCCTGCTTCATTCATCTCATATCCAACATTGCAGATAAGAAGTGGTTGACATCTGTAGGATCCCAGAGTGTTGATGCAACGTTCATTTTGCTGGCATGGATTATTTTCAGTACATTCATCAATATCTGTTAAAATTAATTTTGTTAAATGTTAAATAAATTTAATTATAAACCATATTACTGCAACAAATAGAAGAAAAACAGTAGAAGTAGAAAACTTATAAATATAGATTACTTATAGAAATAAACTCAGCATCTAATCAAAAAGAGACATGTGGCGCAACACTGAAGATGAATGGAGTGGGTTGGGTGATGGTGGGATGTAGGTTTGCAGATGAGACTGTACTGCTTGCAATTAATGAAAAATTTCTGAAAGTAGTGGATGAATTCTATAGTATATATTCTCCTATGAAAAGACAAGGCACTGATAGGGAGGAGAGAGTAATGTCTCCTCGGATCTTACATGCCTGATCTTGCCTACCCACGGGGAGCCAGGTACATATAGATAAATAGATGAGAAGGAAACTGACAAAGAATGCTGGGAAAAGCAAGATGATGGTTTTGGAAAGGAAGGAAGCACAAGTGTTTGACTTTAGTATACCTTATAGGATGAATGGTATTTACCAAATTGGGTGAGATTATTGAAGAAATATTGATTGTATCAGTAATTCGCCAAATGTTGGAACATGAAGTAGTGATATGGTCGCTGTACAAATAAATGGATATAAAGAAGATGGAATGAAAACAAACAGTAATAATCAAGATGGTCCCATACCTGAAAGAGTGGAATGAGACCCACATGGGCATATAAATTAGGACAAAATATTGCATCAATAGAAAAGGTAGATAAAGATTTGGGTATGGTAATACTGTACCAGGGAAACATATAGATGAAATATTTAGTGACACATTCAAGATGCTAAGAAATATACGGATGGCTTTTCTAGATATAGATATGGTGAGAAAAATTATAACTACAATGATCAAACCAAAATTGGAATATGCAAAAGTAATATGGTCCCCGCACAAGAAAAGCATATGTGGAAATTTGGGAAAAATACAGAGAATAACAACTAAGATGGTGCCAGATTTGGAAGACTTAACACATGAGAAAGATTTAAAAAAAAATGCAACTGACAACACTAAAAGAAAGAAGAGAAAGAGGAAACTTAATTACAATATATAAATTGATGAACAACCTGGAGGAAACAAATAGAAAAGATCTAATAATGAAAAGTAAAGAAGAAGCTAGACAATTGAGGGGACATTAGAAAAAATTGCAAAAGGGAATTTGCTTGAACGATACAAAAGAGTATAGCTTTCCCTAGAGAAGCATAGCTCTAATAAACTGAAAGAAGGGGTAATAATGTCAAGAATGTACAGCTGAAGGAAAATCTGGACAAATATAGATATGGAGACAGGACCACACAAATAAAGCTCAGGCCCCACATACTACAACTAGGTAAATAAACACACACACCCGTGGTTCAGTGTTTGCCACCTAGCAAGGCGTGGGTTCGAATCCTGATCAGGTCGCTAAGGATTTTTCACTGACAGGGAGCGGTTACTGTCCCCCTTGATCAAGCAAATGAGGGTGTGATGTATGAGAGGTCTCAGCCTTACCCATAGATCTGTGTCTATGAGCTCTGAGCTCTTTTGAGGAGGGTAAAGGCTGACGATTACACGTCCAGGACAAATTCTTGGCAAACACAAACAGTTTTTATCTATATTTGTGAGAATATGTTGAGAGCCGATAGTGTATGGGATATAATCATGGTGAGGATATGAAGCTAAGCTAGAGAAGATATAAATGGTAACAACTAAACTACTGACAAGTTTTAAAAAGTTGTTGTATGAAGAGAGAATGAGTTGGATAATATTGCCAACAACAGAGAAAAGAGAGAAGTGGCCTATCTTTCATGTTTAAAGCATTAAAAGTGAACAAAGGAGACCTTTAGATGAGGAATGATGAAAGAACAACATGAAATCATAAGTACAAATTAATAAGAATTAGATGACTAAACAATATCCAATTTATCATTAGAAATCAATGTATATCAATACATTGATATACATCAGAATAAATTGAAGATGTAAATGATGCAAGCTACGAACATCCATGATTCCATAAGTAAAATGTAAAAGTATACACTAGACAACTAAACCTTAGTTTATTATGCATACTGCAACACTCTAAACTAAACAAACACCAGGCCAAATGGACATGCACGAAAAATCAAGTTGATACTGAGATTTATGATGTAATGCAAGAGAATTGGAAAGAAATGCATGAGATAATGAATGACAGACTTCAGTCTTTATACTGTAGAAAGAATTGAAGGAAACTGTTACAGAAGTGATATCCATGAAGTTACAGATTGATCAATATGTGATGCTTGAAAGAATAAATGGTTTACTTGTGGAAAAGGTAATTGATATAATACTGTCCTAGTTTTACGAAGTATTGAATATAGTACAAGTAGAAATGGATAAGATACATGAAAAATTGTATTAAGTATGTTGACTCACCAATACAGTTAAATTGTCCAGGCCTATATCCTATATCACAGGAGCGGGCAACACAAATTCCTTCATTACTAAGAATGTGTAGAGGAGAACAGGTCTTGACCTTGCAGCGGAAAGAGCCTCTGATGTTCATACATTGATACCTGGATCCCAGTTGGTCACAATTATGGGTTCCCAGCTTGCATTCATCATTGTCTGTTAGTAGGAGTTAGTGGATTAAGAAACAACACAGTTAGTTAAGAAAAAAAAGTTAGTCTTGCATACAAATAATTACCAGTCTTAATGGCACCTTATTAGAGTGTGTTGGTCATATGGAGAAAGAAGAGTGAAGAGTTTGTGAACAAAGTATATGTGAATGAAACTGAGGGCCATAGGAGGAAAGGAAGGCCAGTTGTAAGATGGAAGGATAGCGTATCGGAGTACATGCCTGAAAGAGTTGTTGATGGAAGGGGTAATGAGCAAGTAAGGAAGGAGTGTTTGAATAGGGAGAGGTAGAGGCACTTCTGTCATGGCCATTCCTTTTGGAAGACGTTCCTGGAGGGAACGAGGCATCAGAGACTATAGATTGAATAGATAAATATAATTGCAGTGATGGAGAGGAGTAATGTACAACTTAAATATATGCAGAAACAATTGAAAACATTAGTAAAACAAACATGGTGAGGAAGAGTACAAAACATGATACAATATTTGGTACTATACCTGGTTTCTGTCATTCCTCGCCTGCATACCTCACAATTGCAACCACATCAAACACATTTATTTTGTATGCTATAAACATATCTATAACTGTGATTATAATAAAGATAACAAATATGGGAATGCATAAGAGAAAAGGCTCCAATGAAAGTGTGATAAGGAAGTTCCTTCCCTAGTAAGGAGAGTGGGTGGCAAAAGGTCAGAGTACGCAACAGCTGCATTGACAATGGATACTATTGTACTATCGATCCATATAAATACCTGGTTTATATCCCCATAAAAAGGGGGTAACTAAGATAGGACATTTAGGGATTAGGGAGAATTTACCCTTACATAGAGGTCTATACATCTTATATATAAAGGTCTATACATTTTATATATAGAGATCTATACATCTTATATATAAAGGTCTATACATCTTATATATAGAGGTCTATACATCTTATATATACAGGTCTATACAGTGGTGCCTCTTGATTCGAACTTAATTAGTTCTTTTCGGCTGTTCGAATTGAGAAAATTCGAATTATGAAGCAGTTTTTACCATTGAAATTAATGTAAAAACAATTAATCCGTTCCAGTTTATTTTAAATAAAAAATACTAAATAAAAAATGATTTACCAAACACTCCTCAAACCAAACACTATAAATTGATTTACCAAACACTCCTTTAGCCACATCAGCAGCCTTTATTGTCTCTTTGTGCTTAAAAAATGTGCAGATCGTAGACTTAGCCATCCCGTACTGTGAGGCCAGGTCAGAAACACGAGCTCCTCTCTCATGTTTTTCTATTATTTCCTTCTTCATTTCTATACTATAGCGCGTCAGCTTCCTTCCACCACTTGCACTGTTACTTTTCACTTTCTTGGGAGCCATAATGAGGGATAATTTCAAGAAAATATGCAAAAATATCAAGCACAACAGAGAGAGAGGTGTTCACAGTGGAGACGTGCAAGCGAGACAGGCCGATTGGCAAGAAGGTGGCATCGGCCGCCGCGTGTGTTTGTGTTCGGATTGTAGGACCGCGTTCGGATTGGAGGACAAAATTTGTTCGCCAAATGTTTTCGGATTGGGAAGTGTTCGAGTTAAAGGGTGTTCAAAAAAAGAGGTACCACTGTATAATAATTACGCAATAAAATTAAACCGTATCTTTTTAAAAAAAAATTATTTCGTTCTAATTTTCTCGGAAGGTATTAGAGATATTAGAAATATCATTGGAGCATCTGATAGACCTAATTAAACTCTACAACTGTTATAATGAATATTTGTTCTTGGTATAATAATTACGCAGTAAAATTAAACGGTATCATTTTTCCAAAAAATAGATTTCGTTCTAATTTTCTCGGAAGCTATTGAGATATTGGAAATATCATTGCAGCTTCTGATAGACCTAATTAAACTCTAAAACTGTCATAATGAATATATGTTCTATGTATATAATTACGCAGTAAAATTAAACAGTATTTATTTTCAAAAAATTGATTTCAGACTAATTTTCTCAGAAGCTATTAGAGATATTGGAAATATCATTGCAGCATCTGATAGACCTAATTAAACTCTACAACTGTCATAATGAATATTTGTTCTATGTATAATAATTACCCAGTAAAATTAAACCATATATTTTTTTCCACAAAATAGATTTCGTTTTAATTTTCTCAGAATCTATTAGAGATATTGGAGATATCATTGCAGCATCTCATAGACATAATTAAACACTACAACTATCATAATGAATATTTGTTCTGAAATCAAATTTATCAGTAAAATGAAACTATCACTTTTTTTTTCTTCCTCATTTTCTCGAAAGCTATTAGACATATTGAAAATGTCATTGCAGCATCTGATAGACCTTATTATACTATATAACTGTCATTATGAATATTTGTTTTATGACTAATAATTACGCAATAATATAAAACCGTATCTTTTTTCCAAAACATAACTTTCCTCCTCATTTTCTCGAAAGCCATTAGAGATATTGGAAATATCATTGCTGCATCTGATAGATCTAATTAAAATCTACTATTGCCATTATGAATATTCTTTCTATGTTTAATAATTACGCAGTAAAATTAAACCGTATCTTTTTTCCAAAAGATAAATTTCGTTATAATTTTCTCGGAAGCTATTAGAGATATTTGAAATAACATTGCAGCATCTAATAAACCTATTTAAACTCTACGACTGTCATAATTAATATATGTTCTATGTATAATATATACGCAGTAATATTAAAGCGTTTTTTTTTTCTTCCAAAAAATAGATTTCCTTCTAATTTTCTCGGAAGCTATTAGAGATATTAAAAATATCATTGCAGCATCTGATAAACCTAATTAAACTCTACAACTGTCATAATGAATATTTGTTCTATGTATAATAATTATGCAGTAAAATTAAACCATATCATTTTTCCAAAAAATTTATTTCGTTCAAATTTTCTCGGAAGCTCTTAAAGATATTAGAAATATCAATGCAGCATCTGATAGACCTAATTAAACTCTAAAACTGTCATAATGAATATTTGTTCTATGTATAATAATTATACAGTAAAATTAAACCATATCTTTTTTCAAAAAATTTATTTCGTTCTAATTTTCTCGGAAGCCATTAGAGATATTCGAAATATCATTGCAGCATCTGATAGATCTAATTAAACTCTACAACTGTCATTTTGAATATTTGTTCTATGATTAATAATTACGCAGTAAAATAGAACCGTATTTTTTTCTTCAAAAATATACATTTCTTCCTCATTTTCTCGGAAGCTATTAGAGATATTGGATATATCATTGCAGCATCTGAAAGACTAAATTAAACTCTACAACTATCATAATGAATATTTGTTCTATGTATAATAATTACGCAGTAAAACTAAACCGTATATTTTTTCCAAAAAATAGATTTCGTTCTAATTTTCTCGGATACTATTGGAGATATTAGAATTATCATTGCAGCATTTGATAGACCTAAATGACCTCTACAACTATCATAATGAATATTTTTTCTATGACTAATAAATACGCAGTAAAATAAAACCGTATTATTTTTCCAAAACATACATTTCCTCTTCATTTTCTCGAAAGCTATTAGAGATATTGGAAATATCATTGCAATATTTGATAGACCTAATTAAACTCTACAACTATCATAATTAATATTTGTTCTATATATAATAATTACGCAGTAAAATTAAACCGTATCTTTTTTCCAAAAAATAGATTTCATTCTAATTTTCTCGGAAGCTATTAGAGATATTGGAAATATCATTGTAGCATCTGATAGACCTAATTCAACTCTACAACTGTCATAATGAATATTTGTTCTATGTATAATAATTACGCAGTAAAATTAAACCATTTTTTTTTTTCTCCAAAAAATAGATTTCGTTCTAATTTTCTCGGAAGCTATTGGAGATATTGGAAATATCATTGCAGCATCTGATAGACCTAATTAATCTCTACAACTGTCATAATGAATATTTGTTCTATGTATAATAATTACGCAGTAAAATTAAACCATATATTTTTTTCCCCAAAATATAGATTTCGCTCTAATTTTCTCGGAAGCTCTTAGAGATATTGGAAATATCATTGCAATATCTGATAGACCTAATTAAATTCTACAAATGTCATAATGAATATTTGTTCTATGTATAATAATTACCCAGTAAAATTAAATCGTATATTTTTTCCAAAAAATAGATTTCGTTCTAATTTTCTCAGAAGCTATTAGAGATATTGGAAATATCATTGCAACATCTCATATACCTAATTAAACTCTACAACTGTCATAATGAATATTTGTTCTTAGATGAAATTTAGCAGTAAAATGAAACTCACTTTTTTTTCCTTCCACATTTTCTCGAAAGCTATTAGACATATTGGGAATGTCATTGTAGCATCTGATAGACCTTATTATACTATATAACTGTCATTATGAATATTTGTTTTAAGACTAATAATTACGTAATAATATAAAACCGTATCTTTTTTCCAAAACATTACTTTCCTCCTCATTTTCTCGAAAGCCATTAGAGATATTGGAAATATCATTACTGAATCTGATAGATCTAATTAAACTCTACAATTCCCATTATGAATATTCTTTCTATGTATAATAATTACGCAGTAAAATTAAACCGTATCTTTTTTCCAAAAAATATATTTCGTTATAATTTTCTCGGAAGCTCTTAGAGATATTGGAAATAACATTGCAGCATCTGATAGACCTATTTACACTCTGCAACTGTCAATGAATATATGTTCTATGTATAATATATACGCAGTAATATTAAACCGTATTTTTTTTCTCCAAAAAATAGATTTCCTTCTAATTTTCTCGGAAGCTATTAGAGATATTGGAAATATCATTGCAGCATCTGATAGACTTATTTAAACTCTACAACTGTCATAATGAATATTTGTTCTATGTATAATAAATACCCAGTAAAATTAAACCGTATATTTTTTTCCAGAAAATAGATTTCGTTCTAATTTTCTCAGAAGCTATTAGATATATTGGAAATATCATTGCAGCATCTGATAGACATAATTAAACACTACAACTGTCATGATGAATATTTGTTCTTAGATCAAATTTAGCAAAAAAATGAAACTATCACTTTTTTTTTCTTCCAAATTTTCTCGAAAGATATTAGACATATTGGAAATGTCATTGCAGCATCTGATAGACGTTATTATATATACTATATAACTGTCATTATGAATATTTGTTTTATGACAAATAATTACGCAATACTATAAAACCGTATCTTTTTTCCAAAACATAACTTTCCTCCTCATTTTCTCGAAAGCAATAAGAGATATTGGAAATATCATTGCTGCATCTGATAGATCTAATTAAACTCTACAATTGCCATTATGAATATTCTTTCTATGTATAATAATTACGCAGTAAAATTAAACCGTATCGTTTTTCCAATAAAAAGATTTAGTTATAATTTTCTCGGAAGCTATTAGAGATATTGGAAATAACATTACAGCATCTGATAGACCTATTTAATCTCTACAACATTCATAATGAATATATGTTCTATGTATAATATATACGCAGTAATATTAAACCGTATTTTTTTTCGTCCAAAAAATAGATTTCCTTCTAATTTTCTCGGAAGCTATTAGAGATATTGGAAATATCATTGCAGCATCTGATAAATTTAATTAAACTCTACAACTGTCATTATGAATATTTGTTCTATGTATAATAATTACGCAGTAAAATTAAACCATATAATTTTTCAAAAAAATAGATTTCATTCTAATTTTCTCGGAAGCTCTTAGAGATATTGGAAATGTCATTGCAGCATCTGATAGACCTAATTAAACTCTAAAACTGTCATAATGAATATTTGTTCTATGTATAATAATTACGCAGTAAAATTAAACCATATTTTTTTTCAAAAAATTTATTTCGTTCTAATTTTCTCGGAAACTATTAGAGATATTGGAAATATCATTGCAGCATCTGATAGACCTAATTAAACTCTACAACTGTAATTTTGAATATTTGTTCTATGACTAATAATTACGCAGTAAAATAGAACCGTATTTTTTCAAAAATATACATTTCTTCATTTTCTCGGAAGCTATTAGAGATATTGGATATATCTTTGCAGTATCTGATAGACCTAATTAAACTCTACAACTATCATATTGAATATTTGTTCTATGTATAATAATTACGCAGTAAAACTAAACCGTATATTTTTTCCAAAAAATTGATTTCGTTCTAATTTTCTCGGAAACTATTGGAGATATTGGAATTATCATTGCAGCATCTGATAGACCTAATTAACCTCTACAACTATCATAATGAATATCTTTTCTGACTAATAAATACGCAGTAAAATAGAACCGTATTTTTTTTTTCCAAAACATACATTTCCTCCTCATTTTCTCGAAAGCTATTAGAGATATTGGAAATATCATTGCAATATTTGATAGACCTAATTAAATTCTACAACTATCATAATGAATATTTGTTCTATGTATAATAATTACGCAGTAAAATTAAACCGTATTTTTTTTCCAAAAAATAGATTTCGTTCTAATTTTCTCGGAAGCTATTAGAGATATTAGAAATATCATTGTAGCATCTGATAGACCTAATTAAACTCTACAACTGTCATAATGAATATTTGTTCTATGTATAATAATTACGCAGTAAAATTAAGCCATATTTTTTTCCAAAAAATAGATTTCGTTCTAATTTTCTCAGAAGCTATTAGAGATATTGGAAATATCATTGCAACATCTCATAGACCTAATTAAACTCTACAACTGTCATAATGAATATTTGTTCTTAGATGAAATTTAGCAGTAAAATGAAACTCACTTTTTTTTCCTTCCACATTTTCTCGAAAGCTATTAGACATATTGGGAATGTCATTGTAGCATCTGATAGACCTTATTATACTATATAACTGTCATTATGAATATTTGTTTTAAGACTATTAATTACGCAATAATATAAAACCGTATCTTTTTTCCAAAACATAACTTTCCTCATTTTCTAGAAAGCCATTAGAGATATTGAAAATATCATTACTGCATCTGATAGAACTAATTAAACTCTACAATTCCCATTATGAATATTCTTTCTATGTATAATAATTACGCAGTAAAATTAAACCGTATCTTTTTTCCAAAAAATATATTTCTATATAATTTTGTCGGAAGCTATTAGAGATATTGGAAATAACATTGCACCATCTTATAGACCTATTTAAACTCTATAACTGTCATAATGAATATATGTTCTATGTATAATATATACGCAGTAATATTAAACTGTATTTTTTTTTCCAAAAAATAGATTTCCTTCTAATTTTCTCGGAAGCTATTAGATATTGGAAATATCCTTGCAGCATCTGATAGACCTAATTAAACTCTACAACTGTCATAATGAATATTTGTTCTATGTATAATAATTACGCAGTAAAATTAAACCATATAATTTTTCCAAAAAATTGATTTTGTTCTAATTTTCTCGGAAGCTATTAGAGATATTGGAAATATATTTGCAGAATCTGATAGACCTAATTAAACTCTACAACTGTCATAATAAATATTTGTTCTATGTATAACAATTACGCAGTAAAATTAAACCATATCTATTTTCAAAAAATTGATTTCGTTCTTATTTTCTTGGAAGCTATTAGAGATATTGGAAATATCATTGCAGCATCTGATAGACGTAATTAAATTCTACAACTGTCATTTTGAATATTTGTTCTATGGCTAATAATTACGCAGTAAAATAGAACCGTATTTTTCTCAAAAATATACATTTCCTCCTCATTTTCTCGGAAGCTATTAGAGATATTGGATATATCATTGCAGCATCTGATAGACCTAATTAAACTCTACAATTGTCATAATGAATATTTGTTCTATGTATAATAATTACCCAGTCAAATTAAACCGTATCTTTTTTTCCAAAAAATATATTTCGTTCTAATTTTCTCGGAAGCTATTAGAGATATTGGAAATATCATTGCAATTTCTGATAGACCAAATTAAACTCTACAATTGTCATAATGAATATTTGGTCTATGTATAATAATTACGCAGTAAAATTAAACCGTATAATTTTTCCAAAAAATAGATTTCGTTCTAATTTTTCGGAAGCTATTAGAGATATTGGAAATATCATTGCAGCATCTGATAGGCCTAATTAAACTCTAAAACTGTTATAATGAATATTTGTTCTATGTACAGTGGTGCCTCTTGATTCGAACTTAGTGCGTTCTTTTCGGCTGTTCGAATTGAGAAAATTCGAATTAGGAAGCAATTTTTACCATTGAAATTAATGTAAAAACAATTAATCCGTTCCAGTTTATTTTAAATAAAAAATACTAAGTAAAAAATGATTTACCAAACACTCCTCAAACCAAACACTATTAATTGATTTACCAAACACTCATTTAGCCACATCAGCAGCCTGTATTGTCTCTTTATGCTTAAAAAATGTGCAGATCGTAGACTTGGCCATCCCGTACTGTGAGCCCAGGTCAGAAACACGAACTCCTCTCTCATGTTTTTCTATTATTTCCTTCTTCATTTCTATACTATAGCGCGTCAGCTTCCTTCCACCACTTACACTGTTACTTTTCACTTTCTTGGGAGCCATAATAAGGGCTAATTTCAAGAAAATATGCAAAAATATCAAGCACAACAGAGAGAGAGAGGTGTTCACAGTGGAGAAGTGCAAGCGAAACTGGCCGATTGGCGGGAAGGCGGCGACGGCCGCCGCGTGTGTTTGTGTTCGGATTGCAAGACCGCGTTCGGATTGGAGGACATTTGTTCGCCGAATGTTTTCGGATTAGGAAGTGTTCGAGTTAAAGGGTGTTCGAAAAAAGAGGTACCACTGTACATCTTATATATACAGGTCTATATATCTTATATATATTCTTCTACAAAAATGCAAGATGCAGTAGGGAACAAGAGATTAATGATAAATGGATACCTAATGAAACCTGTGGGAAGTTGGATGTCACAGTGGCCCTGTGTCCCAGTGTAATGGATTAATCACCACCACAGGCTCAAAGGCCAATGCAACGGAAGATGAGCGCCCGTAGCTACACGCTGCTATAGTGTGTGCCCTCACTTTATCTTATTATTTTATATATATAAAAATATGGAGGCAGTGTCCGAGTAGTCGGTGAACAGAAGTGATAGCTTGAGGTTTCAAGTTTGATTCCTGCTGGATGCTGCCTTTTCCTCTATCTCTGAATCTTTCACTTGCAGAAGTCTTACAATATCACCAAATTACAGGACAGATTTATAGGCTTACCAAGGATTTGATCATGCCCTCCAAATGGCACATTAAATAGCTGGCACTTCAATGACTTCAAGATTGGAGCAGCTCATAGTGATTAGCACTATTAGCACTATAAGCTGTTGCCTACTTCATGCATTGGATCTGAACAAGTTAGTAGCAAGAACTGTGCAAAAGATCATAAAAAATGGTCTCATTCCAACCAATCTACAAAAAATCAAACAGAAAAGCGATTCTACTGTAAGTGCAAGACAATAACAATAATTAATTGCATATTTGCATCTTACCATCACAATCTCCAGTATCATGGTTCAGGGTGTAGCCAGTGCCACAACTAGTAATACGAATACAAGCATATGAACCAACAGTGTTGTCACAGCGTTGAGTGTTGGTGCAGGTGTGGATATCCAGTTGGCATTCATTCAAATCTACCAAACAGAGAAAGATTAAGGAATGTAGTAGAAGTTATATAAGGGAAAGTCAAATCAATTCCAAAGGCGCCTTGATACTCCTCTCTTGAAAGAGTTCAAGTCGCAGGAAAGGAAAAAGCAAAAAGGCAGAGCATCCCAGATTTTACCAATGAGAAGAATGAAAATGAAGGTATTAGTTAAGTCTCACCTTAGTATGGTGGATAAAATAGGTATGAGAGTAAGTAGAAATTATATCAAAATACAACATATTTTCTTAAATAGTAATAAGTATACTTTATGTTTCCCATTGTATTTTTCTAGTTTGTACCTTCCACCTTTTCAGATTACCTTGGCAGTCCCCATCCAGTCCCTCTTTGTGGTAGCCAGCCTGGCACTCACACTGAAAGGAGCCCGGGTTGTTTTCACAGATTTCAAGAGCCTTACACGGCTCTGTGACACATTCATCAATATCTGAAATGAGACATTTGTGAGAACATTACTTTATTAAATAGGATAAACTAGTTTTCCTTGTAAGTAATAATATTTAACACTAGGCATACTCCATTATGTTACATAATTCCAATATGATTATTAATGCAATAGATGACAGTTTTAAGAGTATCACAATAAGTGCAGCCAAGAAGGGGTTGTTTGTTCACTATTAATTATGCTTACCTACACATTCTCTTAAAAGCTGGTTGTACTTTGTTCCCATAGAACACTGAGGAGTAAGCTCATCCGGTTTTGGAGGAAGGGCAGGTAAAGGAGGGGGTTTAAGGGTAGTGCTGGAAGTGGTGGTAGTAATGATATTGGAAGAAGGGTTCAATTTTAGGCGACACCAGTAGTTACCCTCACTATTCACACATATCTCTGTAAGTCTATTGCAGATGTCCCGACCTTCCTCACATTCATCAATATCTGAGAGAAAATTAAGCAGGTTGGCAGGTTAGTTCATGCGGCACATAAAAAAATAGGCAAAGCAAAAATATATATATAACATATATAATATATATATATATATATATATATATATATATATATATATATATATATATATATATATATATATATATGTATATATATATATATATATATATATATATATATATATATATATATATATATATATATATAACATATATAATATATATACATATATATATATATATATATATATATATATATATATATATATATATATATATATATATATATATATATATATATATACACACATATATATATATATATATATATATATATATATATATATATATATATATATATATAACATATATAATATATATACATATATATATATATATATATATATATATATATATATATATATATATATATATATATATATATATATATATATATATACATATATATATATATATATATATATATATATATATATATATATATATATATATATATATATATACATATATATATATATATATATATATATATATATATATATATATATATATATATATATATATATATATATATATATATATACACACACACACACACACACACACACCGTATTTCTCTACCTTTCCCCACACACATCTCAAAAGTTGAACAAGCGTCATGGACACAGAAGGTTGTTACAGGTCATGGTATTGGTGTGAGAGCCTCATCATCATTTGGTTTGGCATGTTAATCGTGTTAGTATGATATTTTCTAAGATACGGAACATCAATATTGCTCATTTTCAATTTTTACCAATTCTTTGTATTGTAATGTTTGGTTTATTTTGAGTGGTAACATGAGGTTTAATCAGATGCTCCCTCTACTTTGTCTTGGTCATTTGCTGTTATTCACTAGCGGTAAACAAAGCCATATCACAATACAACTGAACTATATGACCATCCCATGCTCTTGCTAGTGACTTTCCTCACTTTTGCATCACAGAGCAGCCTGACCATGTGGTTACAATCCAACACCACTTATTTCCAACACTGAAATTGCTGTTCATACACAGATCAGATCATACAGGTATCTTTACTATGCACTCAACATCTTTAATTTCATGAATCAAGAGTTTCATATAGTTTTGCTAAATCAAACCACCATGAAACTTGAGTACACTCTGTGATGATCAGATTATTAGTGAAAAATGGGTGAGTTTACTGATGATGACACAAACAACAGGAAGTATCAAGCATATTACAAGCCTATGTGAATCTCAAGAAAACAATAAGCCATTTAATGACTTACCATCACAAGATTCCCGGTCCTCATTGTACGTGTAGCCAAAGTCACAGGTTGGTTGTGAATCAATACATCTGAAGCTTCCCTTTGAATTGATGCAAACCTGATTTTCCCTGTTACAGGTATCGGAATTCTCTATGCATTCATCAATATCTGAAACACCAAACTTATAAAAATGTTTTCCAGTCAGACTAAGGAAATATGGAAATAATCAAGTTCCTGTTATTATACATCCTTTACGACAACATATTAAGCTTGCTCATCATCGTACTCTCATAATTCTGAAAGAGCACACAGCAAACTTAAGAGTTATATAGTTGGACAAGATTCACCTGGTCTACTTTGTGTCATAAAAAATTACATCTCATTAGCAATTCTCTTGTGTGATACTGATACTGATACAAAATAATGCATTTTTCATCACAGGTGTAAGGTTAACAGTGAATATCAGTGTCAATATGAATGTTTATTATCTACTTTTGCACTAACCTACAAAAGTTATTAGTTTCCTTCACATTATTTTATCATAGAAAATTAACCCTACTAGTTATGTGAACGGTGATGTTAGTTATGATTATGAGGATAATTAGAGCATGATATAAAGGTTACTTAAACATAATTATCATAATTTACAGTTACATAAGTAAGTGTAGTTTACGACAGTTATGTTTTAGTTATTGTTCATACATCATATACTGTATTAATCTAAAATTTTGTATAAACTCCTTTTGATAAATTTAAGCTTGAATTTTTTTTTTTAATGTGACAATGCATTCTGCTTTTTCTTAGGTGCCATCTCACGTGTGGAAGACAACCGGTTGTATAAAATAAAACATACACTTACCTCAGCTTTGTTAGGTTCCTGAACATAGTTTAAAAAGCACTGTATCTACAAAAGCTAAAATGGTCATCAAGATTCACAGCAATTCTACAAAGGATACAACACCCACAGTAATGCTGCAAATACAATCAACTAATAATAGCAAAACAAACAGAAGCAATGAGCATCATGCATTTCTCCATAACAATACAAACTATATTTTGATGCAGTATTTCAATTTATAAAAAAAAATTTAATTAT
Source organism: Cancer borealis (assembly GCA_036785275.1). Classification (NCBI taxonomy): domain Eukaryota; kingdom Metazoa; phylum Arthropoda; class Malacostraca; order Decapoda; family Cancridae; genus Cancer; species Cancer borealis. The sequence continues at coordinate 21,809 of JAXIVD010002038.1, forward strand.
TTATTTTCAGTTTAATACATAGTAATTTATGATAATAGCCCTGTGGTAGGGACTGTAAGATTTCTATCACCGTAATCCCTGTGGTTCGTAAAAGGTAACGATAGGGATGGAGCAAGAGATCTGGGAAGCCCCTCCTCTGTGTACTCTCCAACAAAAAGACAAGGCAGAGAGTGGGAGGAGAGAGTAATGTCTCCATGAACCCTGGCATGCCTTGTTTTGGTTACCCCTCTTTTAGGGGGTAACAGCCTGGTATATAGATAGATATAGATATATGATAAACATAATGGATACTCTAAGAAGTCTAAGACAAATGTTTGGGAAATGAAGAACACATAAAACATACAGTGAAAGTAAACAATAATATAAACTTGTTAGTAATACAGTAATGACATTAGAGAAGCATAAGATATTAATTTGAGTTTTCAGTTTCTAATTAGTATACTATTGCAGAACTATTAAAAGGTTAGCAAATGTTAGAAACTGTTGTATGTTAATATGAAATATGATGAAAACATACCTTTGCATCGTCTGCTCATTGAATTATACCTGAACCCTCTGGAGCAGGAACCGGGTGAACTTCGGCAGGCATACTGACCATACTGATTGAAGCACCGCTCACCCTCCACACAGTCATGGATTCCTTCTACACACTCGTCAACATCTGAATACAAAAATAGTAAAATCTTTAAAGTTGATTGTACAAACATCATTATGATCATTATATTGAACAGTAGGTTCCATGCTTACAAGAGTCAGCTTTTGTCACATAAAGGCAGCTGGCCAAGAGCTTTGTAAGTATCAGCAAATCATGCTCAAAACAATTCCCACTCGTTTCTATCATATTAAAACCAGGAATCATCTTGATGTATATTTGTCACCCATTGGCTCTTCAAACTGCACATTATTGTTTTAATGTAGCAAAGAAAATGTAGCTAACTCTTACCAACACATCTGAGGGAGATCGGATCCCTGGTAAAGCCTTCAGGGCACTCTGGGAGGAGCTTACATCTGTAGGTTCCGAGAGAATTGACACACTCCTCTTTAAGGGGATTGCACGTGTGTTCCCCAGTTTCACATTCATTCACATCTGTAAAATAACATTTTGTATCACTAAATCTATGCAAAGATAAATTATATGACAGAAGTAACAATAAAATAGTCAATATAATTTTCACTTCTAACATTACCCATATTTTGTTCAACAGTTATATAAATCATGTTGTGTTATCCTGAACGTTGATTTGGATTTACCTTCTGAATTGATAAGCAATCTATCTATCTATATACCTGGCTTATATCCCAATTAAAAGGGGGTAGCCAAGACAAGGTATTTAGGGTACAGGGAGACTTTACTTTCCCATCCCCTTCTGTGTCCTGTCTTTTTGTAGGAGAGAAACTAGAACTATCAAATAAAAGGGCATACAATGCAGCGATCAACTCACCTCTACATTGACCCCAATTGTTTCGCTGGTAGCCAGGGGAGCAATGCCAGCTCCTACATCTGTAGCTGCCTCGAATGTTGACACAGCGCTCTTCTAGACCACATGGAGCTTCCGTAACACACTCATCAATATCTTTAATAAAATTGATTTGGACAGATAAGCAAATGTTGCTTTTGTATCAAATAATTTTTCATGTAAGGTTCATAATTATTACATTTATTACCTTCACATTGGTTATTCTCATTCTTCCTGAATCCTGGGGAGCAGGAAGTGAGGCGTTGGCAGCTGAATGATCCAATGCTGTTGACACACTTTTCCTCTGCCTTACAGGGTGATGAATCACACTCATCCACATCTGCTTGAAGTGTGCATAGAGTGCACTTATTATATATAAAATGTAGGCAGACAATATGTTTCTGCAAAGTGACAATGGATGATGCAACTAGAAAACTACATGAGGATGATTTTCAAAAGATGCATCAACTTCATTAATAAACAAAACAGTGGTAGTGCAAGCAAAACTTGTACTCAGTCCTCTAAAGACATTCAATCAGGCAATGCAACTCCAAAATTATATTATTGGGAATTTACTTTGTTTAGTTAGCTAGATAAATAATTATTCACATTATTCATTTTCACACTATGCATCGACTTCATGGAGTGCTTCCCTCACAAACAACAAAATATTGGTGTATTCTACATGTCTTATTCAGCTGCTTTTTCAACAGCTTTATTCTTGAGACACTTTTGGATGTCGGTTCTCTCTTTAAATTTAAGCTCCTATCACTTAACTGTAATACTTGCAGGTTGCACTGTTTTTAATTTTTTCAAATATACACTTCACCCTATTCAGTTGTCTTTATTCTACCAGTACCAACAGGCATTATGTTGCTATGGTTCTCTCACTACTATGGAGATGCTGAAACCAAGACACTAAATACTGAGTGAGTAGTAGTGAAGCCTCGCCTGTTCATATTCTGTATTAATATGCACAAGGTATCAAAGGCTTGGTTCAACCCGCATCAATGTTAAAACTAGTGTGTTCTCAAATAAGACTAAACTTATGATTTCATTCTAAATTATCTTGTAATAGAATATTTCAAGTATTTCACATAGAAATGAGAAATAACAATAAAGTCTCTTAAAGAGACAATAACCCCAAAAAACTGTTAGAAAAAGAAGAAGAAAAAAAACTATATTCTAACTAATAAAGCTCCAGGACTAAATCTGGCAGTGGAGCAGCATGAGTGTAACATTGTTTCCACATGATATGACCAACTTACCCTCGCACAGAAAGGTATTAGGATCCCTCCCAAAACCAGGTGGACAAGTAGTTGGAGTCTTGGTAGTGGTGGAAGTAATAGTAATGGGAGTTGTGATTGTGGAACTTATTGTGGAGGTAGAAATGGTGTTATTTGAGATGATGCAGATATAAGAGCCCTCAGTATTGTGGCAATCTTCCCTAAAATTGCATGGGGACTGCAAGCATTCATTAACATCCACACAAACAGCAGCATCTCTGTGGGGATGAAGAAAAATGTTATGGCGAGATCCAGAAGTCAAGTGATCTAATTTCAGAACTAAATTGGATCAAACTTACGTGGGATCATATCTGAAGCCATCCTGACACTCCACCCGGCACTCAAATTCTCCAATAGTGTTGTAACAAATTTGCCCAGGCAGACAATTTGCAACACCTGCAGCACATTCATCAACATCTGAAAGTATCAAGCTAATGAAATATGTAGTTCTTGAATATATTCCCACGATTCTAGGACCAAAGTAAATATGGAAAAAGTTTGTATGCATAAAGTTCATATGCAATTGTTCGTAAGCAAATGTTCATAAGGGATAAAGTTTGTTTGAAAAAAGTACGTACGCTAAAGTTCATACACTAAAGTTCGTATGCAGATGTTCGTATGGTACGTATGTACGTATGTAAAATATTCGTAACGACACGACCTAACGTAACCTAACTTAATCTAACGCGTACCAAAAATTTTCTAACGAACATTAGCACGAGAAACATTTAACCTTACGATTTGTTTGCCATGACGATTTTTTTCCATTACGAACTTTTGACATGACAAACTTTATACCCTACATACTTTATCCTGACGTACTTTAGGCAAACGAACTTTATCCTATGAATTATTGCCATACAAAGTTTTTCTATACGAGCTTTTGTCCGGAACCCTATTCCCACACCCAATCTGATTCATGGATCACACCAGATACGCAGGAACCTCCTCCAACGATCGTCAAGGCCTTGTAAATACTCATGAATTTACCATTGCTTTCCACTCACTTCTATCATGCACCATCAGTCCTGTCCATGACAGGACTGTATACTTTGAATATACTGTCAGGGATTCGATCCCCAGCCACAACCCTATCATGGCTATTCATTTACTCTTTTAGATCAATTTCTCAGTGTTTCAAAACACAAGACATTACAGCCAGTTGCATGAAAAAGGAAAAAATGGTTTATCTGAGTAGTATTAGTACCTTACCTTTGCATTCCCCAGTGACTGGATCTGGACCAAAGCCAGCAGAGCAGTGAACACGAGGCTGACATACATAGCTTCCCAAAGTGTTAATACACTTTTCTACTCGAGAGCAGTCATCAAGTCCAACATTACATTCATCAATGTCTGCAAAATCAAATCAAAATATCATTATCCAATTTACTTGTCTCTATCTATCCCCATGGTGCCTGTGTCACGAAAAGGAACAGCATAATACCTTTAAACTTACAGCTACAAATTTCAGCGATCAAAGTGAAGACCATAAGGGGCTTCTGGTCCTTATTAGTATTCTCCATAGTTATTAGTAACTGCATCACCACTTACCCAGACACTGTCTTGAGGTCAAGTCAAAGCCAAATCCTTCAGGGCACTCTTGTACAAGAGGTTGGAAGGTGGGATGTGGCACACTTCTGAATTGGTTTCTTTCTGCATTGACTTCATTTACGATGATGGCTTCACAACGATATTTGCCTATTTCATTAATGCAGATCTCCCTAACAGCATGGCAGGAATGGAGACCTTCCACACATTCATCAACATCTGGACCAAAAGAAAAAAAATTTCTGTTAATTGAATAGAATATATTTTTGAATAAATAGATCATCACAAAATTAAGAAAATTAAACTTCTTATGTAATTACACAATTAATTAAAAATATTCAAAAACATGTATTTCTTTCATATGTATAATAAGACCTTATAGTGATAAAAATAAAAAATGCCCAAAGCTGATGAAAAATCCAGCATAGTGTACACCATCATGTAGCAATGAGATACCAATGCCATATGTAAGTAGTTGCAGCCAGGGTTCAAGCAAGCACCGCCAAGCTATATAGTATGTGGTAAGTCGCCTTCAGGACACCTTCAGCCAGCCAAGCAAACCAGGCAAGGAGGCAGTGCCTAACCTTCACACCCTGAGGCAGAGCCATTGGAAGGCTTATATCCTGCAGGACAGAAGGCGCGAGGCAGTTCATGACACAAGTAGGAGCCCACTGTGTTGCGACACTCCCAGCCAGGCTCACATGGAGCATCCACACACTCATCCTGGTCTGTAGTGGGCCAGGGTAGAGTTACCTGTTCACACCTTCACTGCCAACTCTTTCCTCCATTTACTGCTGCTGACAATGAGCTAAAAATACTAAGTATTGAAATACCCACCTAGTCAATGTATAATAACCATTCAAAGTGGCTTCCACTCATTGTTATATAGTCATGTCATTGAAAAAAAAAAAGAAGCAAATACCAAAAAGTAAAAACACAAGTAAGGAAGGTACAAGAAAGGCTTGAACATCTGACTTCAATGATCTAGATTTTACATGGATTTGAACCACATCATGATCCAAACCATGATGTAGTCACATAAAAGAAAAAAAAAAGTAGTACAATTGGCAACTCATTGACTAGCTGAGATATTCCCACCACTCATTCTTCCCAGTGACTCACACAGTGCATGCAAGGAAGAGGTAATGTTTTGGTTTGTTCCTGCTTATCACTGCACTTGAGCTCCACACAAATATATGCTTTTCCATGTGACTACAGATACATTATGCAGAGTAAATCATTATTCATTGTCAAGAAGATGCAGATTTACACAATGTGTTCAGGAGGCAAGTCTAAAATTCAAATAGCAAACAATGTATGAGTTTCCAAAAACAATATTTTGATTTAGTGCAATCATGCCCAATGCACTAATCTGGAAATGGCATTACATTGGTGTGAAAGAAATAGTTTGGACAACTAAGGAAAACGTTTGAGAAGATGAACAACCTGCTCAAAAGTGTAGTGACAGGACAGTCAACATCAACCAAACTCCACTTGGACCGTGGTGATCACTAGCGTCTGATTAATAAGGCGTTCGTATAGTGAGTGTACTCTCAGGGGTTCAAAAGGGGGGGGAGAAAAAAAAAAAAAAAAAAAAAAAAAAAAAAACCTGAGCAGATAAGAATAGCAATATAGAATTAAATAATAATAATAATCAATATAGATATAAGAGGTAGATTAGTGCAATACGAAATTTTTCTTTCTAACTATGCAATGTGGAGTGAAATTGATAGATGGTCGATACTGAACTAGGCAGAGACTATACAATACCATAAGAAAATAGATTATACACATTATTGGTGGCATGTGTAAATTATACTAAATATGTTTGGTGTAAACATTTCAAGAATTTTTTTAAATGAAAAGGACCTACATCATTCTAATTATAAGGACACAACTGTAGATATGTATTCCTGTATTACTTTCAGAGTTCTGGATCCAAACATTTTTCAAAAGTACTGTCACTTTCATTGGAAGTGAATGAGAAGAAAGAGGAAGAGGAAGATGAATTAAGAGTGAATCCAATTCCAATATATTGATTAATGTAACTTTAAGGAGTTTACACTTCTCAAGTTCTGTGCTAGTGCTAGTGTTAATCAAAAATGCATTTTGAAGAATGAATTTTCATATTTTTCAAAATATGAAAACTTGTTAATAAATCTAGAGGGAAATATAAAACATTTATGTGTGTTAGGATTGTGGAAATCTCTTGATATCTATAATTAAAAAAATAAAATACAGTACTTGCACTTAGTATAACAGACTTACCTACACAAGTTCTAAGGACAAGACTGAACTGGAAGCCTTCCTCACATGCCACGTCACACTCATAGGCACCAGCAGTGTTCCTGCACGTCTCCTCCTCTGGATGGCAGCCATGGAGCTCTTCAATACACTCATCAACATCTGTCAATACAATACTAAAAGCTTCACGTCACAAGGATGAGATCACAAAGGAGAACAAGTCTGTGGATGACAGAGGAGACAAGAACACCTTCCAATATACAGCAGCCCAGAAGCAAAGTTAGCTGATATCACATATTCACATCAATGTACTTAAAAGCTGTCAATATTTATTAATCAAGCACAAGCTAATTACAGTAAAAGCTATTATATCTGTACTTTTTATACCAAAATTTGACTGGATTCACACTAATAAGCCACTCTGTAATGTGCTTGACCAATTAAACTGCGTCCATAGCTGTGTCAGTTGGCAACCACAAATAAAACTGACATTACATTTACACTTTGCTTCCCCAAATTTATCTCCATAAGCTTAAAGCACATTCCCATGGCAACTCCAAATAGCTTCACAAACACTACACAAACCAAATAGGCAGGAAATATTTTTCTTGAAGCTGAAGGTAGCTAACTTAAACAAAACTTGATGAAGAAAAAACCCACCTGGTGAGGATTCCAACTTAAGAATAAACCAACCTAGTGAGGATGCCAATGGTTGAGTAGAATCAGAAGTGTCATGCTTTTACAGTTCCAGAACAATACATACCTACACACTTTTGCTGCCGAATGCTAAATTTGTATCCAGCAAAACATTCTGAAGAGCCACTCTTCTTTTCACACATGTAACCTCCTTGAGTGTTGACGCATAAGTGGGTGGTCCAGTTGCAGTTATTAGTACCATCAACACATTCATCAACATCTAAGAAGAAAATATTGCAATTGGCTAGTTGTTTATCTTTAATCTGCAAAAGTATAATATTTTTTGTTCACAGATGACACAAAATACTACAGACATCCATCCACTGCAAGCTCTAGAAAGTTTCAAAGTAATGTAAGCTGTACAAAATTACCCACAATGACAAACCCAAACAAGACTGGAGATTCAATCTAAAAGCAAACCCAGATGGGCAGTCAACAACGGGCATGTGTGTGCAGGTGTAGGACCCAATGGTGTTCTGACAGATGGTTCCTTGACCACAAAGGCCAGAAGTTACCTCACACTCATCAACATCTGTAAATATTTATCACAAAATAATTTTTGTTTCACTGTCATCAATGAAAAATATTATAGGAAATAAGTTTTAATTTATGAGTGAAAATATACGTGTATGATAAAAGCACATATGAAACAAGCAGCAAGTGTATAGCATCAACTCACCATCACATGCTTGTGTCTCAAGATTGAAACTATATCCAGGTGGACAGCGGCCCTGGGATTGGGACACACTTGTGAGTCCCAGCTCCGGACTGGTCCCAGGAAATCCCTGTACCCCAAGAGTTCCACTGCCACCAATGAAAGGTGTTCGACCTTGTGCAACTTCATTACTGATTTCAAAGGCAGGGGCTCTAGGATCTGCTGACAGACTATCAGAAGAGCCACCCTGGATAGGTGTAGGCCCAGGGGCAGAGAAAGAACCATCGGCGTTGATGCAGACATAAGAGCCCACGAGGTTATAGCACACCTGTTCCACTGCTACACAGCCATGCACACCACTGCTGCACTCGTTTATATCTGCCATTTTTATAAGCACTTGTGATTTAAGAGAATGTTTAGAAAGCATAAACATCAAGCAAATATAGCATACAAAGACATTGAAGCCCCAATAAATAAATCATTCACCAAGTGGGTGTACATATATCAAAGCCACTAGCATTTTTTCACTAAAACTAGTAACTTCAGTCACTTTCAAGACATTAAATATAAGGCATATACAATTACCAAAACTTATACATGAAATGCACATGAAATTGAGGCAGCAAAACCAATAAATCATCAATAAAACTACATTTTATTTCTATAAGCTCATCAAACTTAGGTTGGTACCAAAGATATATATTTGAGGTAATATGATTTGAGAGAAAAAGAAAGTTTGAAATTAAAACATGAATAAATACAGTTACATGAACTAGTTTTAATTTTCTTATGGCTTGTTTATTTCATATTTAAGAAATGAACTTGATCAAGTATTTCCTTTTATGCAAATTTTGACCTAATAGTTGTTCATGTATGAAATGGATTGGAAGAATCCTGCTCCATATTCCCTGCATGTTGTAAATGGCAACTAATAGGGATGGAGCGATGGGGCCTGGGAGCTTTCCTCTGTAATCTATTCCTATTTTGAGACAAGGCATACATTCAATGATCTAATCCTAAGGATTAGGTCATTGAATGTGCATTGAAATAGTACGCAAGAGGCTAAAGGAAGAAATTGGAAGAATGTTTGGAGAAAGAAAGATTGATTTGTTAGCTTTGAGTGAAACAAAAGATGAAAGGGAAGGGTGAATCTGAGTTTGAAAGTGTAACCATTTTCAACCTGATGACAGAACATCAGATTGAACATGAAAAAAACAACTGATGTTCGCTACACTGCTGCCTTCAGGAAGAATACTGCATAAGTTTTGCCAGCTGCCAATGGCCCCATGGCGAGGAGAAAAGACTACTATGGGTGAAGAAAGGGCTCCACCTCGCCTTGGGAGGGGAAAGTCTTATCTGAGAGTTGAATGGATTATTGTGAATGGCCTGAGCACTTTACAGAAAAGAAGAGATGTATGATTGATAACATAGCAGTGGATGAAAAATTGAGAAAGGATGTGTTGGATGCAAAGGCAGTGAGAGGGATGTTTGAAGGGTCAGATCACTGCTGTGTTACCTAAGATAAAGATGAAACGTAGATGGGAGTACGGCAGGAATAATGGCAACGGGAAGTTGTATAAGGAGTTAGCTAGTGAAGAGATGAATAGGAAAGAGATTGGAGAGAAATATAAGAGGAAGGTATGTGAGAGGGCTTAATGTACCACTTTCTTTTATTTATGTTCATTCTGTATGATTACACACAAAAAAGCCTTTGGCTCCAATAGCTTCAAAAAGATATTCTAGACATATAATAAAGGCATTTCACCACAATGCTGAACACAAATGATGTACCTCATAAGGTACTAGTATATGGTACTTTACCTTCACAGGACTTCTGATCAGCCTTGAGGATGAAGCCAGCATTGCATGAGCATACTACAGACTCTCCTGTGTCCCTGCAGCTGTGGTCACAGGGATTGTTCACTTCACACCTGTATGGATCATGAAAGTATATTGTTTAGTCAACGGAGTAAAGAAGTTGTTGATAGAGGGAGAGGTATTGAACAAGCAAGGACGGAGTGTACGGAAAGGAAGAGGTGGAGGATCTTCTGTTGTGATCCTCCCCTTGGGATATGTTCCCGGACAGAAAGAGGTATCAGACACTATTGACAGAAACGAATGATTATAAATTTGCAGTGATGCAGTGATTGCCCTCACCTATCAGATACAGTGTCCTGCATGCATGACTTGCCATCTATGGAGAGTGTAAAACCAGAACGACACTCGCAGCGGTAGGAGCCGGGTGTTGGTACACAGAAGTCTGAACACAGCTTGCCAGGTAACTTTTCACACAGATTTTCTGCCTCTGTTGTTATAAAAGGGAAGTGGAATATAATTGTTATTTAATATAAACGCACAAAAAAACAAAGCATTGATAATATTGATACAGAAGTGGTCAATGTCAAGAATATTCAACAATTTAAACCCATGCTGGATAACAGTAAATATGGAGACATTTCAGTACGAGAAAAGCTCTTTTCCTATACTTCAAAACTACATAAAGATACACAAACAACTACACACACACACACACACACACACACACACACACACACACACACACACACACACACACACACACATACACACACACATACATATACACACACACACACACAACACACAAAACTGACTTGAAACAGGTAGAAAATATCAAATAATGAACTAAAAAGGAGGGGCTTGATATTTGAGGGGACACAAGAAAAAATTGCAAACAGGACTTTGCTTGAACGACACAATAAGTGCAGCTTTACCCAAAGAAGTCTAGATACTTGGAATGTACTGAAAAAAGGTGATAATGGCAAAGAATCTATAACAACTAAAGGAAAAAACTAGACAAATATAGATACGGAGAAATGACCACACGCGTAGTTCAAGCCTTGTATACTACAACTAGGTAAATACAAGATCCAGATATACTGGACAGAAACTAAGGAACTAAATGATGTATGATTTCTTCCTGATGATACACAAACAAGGAGACAATGAATATGTTCCATTTTCTAAAGTTAAAGAAAAAGGAAAGTAAATTATGTCTGTCTGCGACTGTCACTTGATAGGCTGAGTTTCATGCTCTGCTTAGAATGCTAAGTTTTCACTGATGAGCGAGTAGTTATTGTCCTTCTTGAGCATGAGGATGGTGTGTGTGGTATGTGAAGGTAATAAACTTACCAATAGATTAATTTATGAACTTTAAGCTCTTTCCTGGAGAGGAATGGCTGCATAAATACGTGAAATCTGCACTAAATGGAATGAACATGGACCAAACAGGAGGTGTGTGTGTGTGTGTTTACCTATGTGTATTTACAACTAGGTAAATACACACACACACACACACACACACACACACACACACACACATATACGCACGCCTCTTGCTTGTCATCAATGAAAAATATAGGAAATAAGTTTCCATTTAGTGCAGATTTCACGTGTTTTTGCAGGATGGATGTTTTACCTCAATTATCTTAGCTATGATGAAAGACTTAATGAGCTACAATTAACAACAATGGGAGAGAAAAGAAAAATCATGAAATAAGATCATGCTATAAAAATGTCAAGATAAGAAAAAATTACATCAATGAATATATAGTAACTGAGTCATAGACATATATCTTTAATAAAAGAACACAACAAGAAATTAGATATGTAAAGACCAAAAAAGGATCCTAGAAAATTCAGTCTTCAAGTCAGCGCAATAACCACATCATAGTTTTAAAGAATGTTAAAGAAAGTACTGAATGATCAAACTCAACGAAGTTGGTTCAATCCTATAAAAATACAATTAGATAAGAACACACTCACCTGGGATAACAGTGGTTAAACTTTGCAGTTCAGGGTATAGATTCTTGTTGTCTATCACTTGGTTACCTGAAGATTCAAAGTAATGTGGTCAGTATATTCAATAGAGTAAAACATATAAAATAAATAAATAAATAAATAAATAAATAAATACATCAATAAATAATAAATTAATTAATTAAAAAAAAATAAAAATAAAATAAATAAATAAATAAATATATGTGTGTGTGTGTGTGTGTGTGTGTGTGTGTGTGTGTGTGTGTGTGTGTGTGTGTGTGTGTGTGTGCGTGTGTGTGTGTGTGTGTGTGTGTGTGTGTGTGTATAATAGCTAATTCTTTACATTCAGTTTAGTATGATTTGTAGGTCAATTTTTATAATTTCTCATTAAGAAGTTAGGTAAATGTCGAGAACCACCAGAGAGGTTTGGGGAGGTGTTGCCAGGTGTTGCCTGGTTGCAGCACTGCAGAAAAGTATAATCCCAAGGAAAACCAAACTTGAATCGTGTGCTACAACCCATGCCCATGCTGCCGCTGAAAAGCCCCAGTTTGCATCCCTGGCAGCAGTCCTAGGTGCCATAAACAATGGAATGAAAATTAATTTCATAAAGTTCATGCAACATTTGCACTTACAAAAAATAACTAGCCATACAATTGAAATAATTTAAAGTTTGGAACTTATTGATAATATAATAATATATCTCACTTTGATTACATGTGGTCCTATCACTACATATGGGGAATGCACAATTAGAGAAGTGGTTACCTTAAAGTACTCTCCTCCCTGAGTACTTGAGGGAGTACAGTCCTGCCCCACCTGTGCTGCCTGCTTTCCCTTCTGACACTGCTCATCCCTGGTGTCACATCAAGAAAAACCAGAAAACAGTACAATGAGTGATGTCAGAGACTCAGAAGCATACACAAAAATTTCTCTAGCATAAGTCATATTACAATAGAGTAGTACTTGGTTACTTGTTTGAAATAATCATATTCCATAATCTCTCTAAAAAGGAGTAGCAAAGAAAAGGCACGTCAGGATTCGTGGAGACATTGCTCTCCTTCTGCACCTTGTCTTTTTGTAGGAGAGTATATGGAGAAGGGGATTCCCAAACAGACCCGTCACTCTGTCCCTTTTGTAACCTCTATGATTACGGTGTTATAATTTATTCATTGCATGTGATTCAAAATGATTCATTCAATTATTCATCACTTTTGCAGTCGCATTGTACCAAATAATTTTCTTGTCACTTTGCTCTCAGTGACTAACTTGAATCTAATTAACTTCTTACTTGGTAGCCATACCTCTTCTCCACTGAAAGAAGCAAATTTACCTAAATTAAGCATATCATAAAAGCACCTACATTAGACATGCCAATGTACATTAACCCATTATCATACTCTCACCATTAAAACTATAAATATTGTAAATAAACCCTATAAACTTAAATGTACGTTGAACAGAGTAAGTGACAGGAAAAAACACCTTCCAGGACTTATTTAGCCACTGATGCAGTGCAAAGAAAACAGGTAAGTGCGTGCATGTGTAGTAGACATTTTCATTCACACAGGAGCTGCCTATATGCCTGACTCGCATAGTCTGACATCACATTCATTCTATCCAAGATGACCTCATCCTCGCTCAAGTTTGACCAGACAGTAAGGAGCTATTCAATACTGCATATTCAAATGTGAAACTATCCCACTCTATTATGAGATGACCTCATCCTCACTCAAGTTTGTCTAGACAAAAATACGCAGTAGTCTAATCACTGATTCCCTCCTTGCAAAATCTTTTGTAATTTGAGCATACCCTCACTTGGGTTACAAAACTTTCACCTGAGAGAGAGAATGCTCAAAATATATCTAACAATAAGGAAATTAGGGTTAAGATTTCTCCCTATTTGTGAGGGGTTTAGTAACCTTAGTGAAGATGAGATCACTTAGAGTAGATTGGATGTGGTTAGATTACATGAGTGATGTATATAATATACAGCTTCTGTGTAACTGACGCAGGCCACTGATACTGTTCAGAATATCCATACTTAATAAATTAACGTGGGCTTTTCCTCCCAAAATGCAATAAAACAGGGTCAGAAAGGAACACTCATAAGATTTGATGATGAAGATGCACTCTAAAACTTATTGCTCAACAAGGTTCATATCTAAAAGTTGTCCACACCTGAAGTATCTGAGGCAGCAGATGACAGCAGCAGTGATACAAATAGATTGGTGCTCAGTAGGTATGGCAGCCACATTGGTGGGAAAAGCAGAGCACCGCTGGGAATCTCGGGCCCAGTTTGCTCCATAAGCACAGCATCTACCAAAAGTTGGCTCCAAGTCCCCTGCATCAGAAGAAAAGGTGTTAAAGTAAATTCAAAGGAGTATATAGCTCCTGCACCTGACGTCACACCCAGATCCAGAGTGTCAACAACCGCTATTTGTTTCACATACAACCTGCTTCTTATATTAGCATTAACAATACTCTCTATCTACCCATCCGTCTATTACCACATTTAAATTACGTGTCGTATTCCACCCTTGGCGACCTCTGGCAACTCAAGGCAACCCTGTCTCCCTCAGCTGATATCGTCATTCTTTCTTGAGACGCGCTACCGTGCGGACTCAGGTTTTCAACAGTGCTTTCTTTGTCACTGCCCAACTGTCTTTCGTTATTGGCCATATGGCTGGGTTCCCTGACCTCCAGGAGGGTTTCCTGTCACCTTCTGCTATGGTTAATGGTGACGAACGGGCCTCTCCTCCGCCGGGCCTTCAACCAGCTGACGCAAGGAGGGAGGCTCAACTACACGCCCGCCATGTTGTCAGTCCCGGCTCCTCTCATGGCTCTTCCTCTCCACTTCACTCCATGTCTTCAGGGAGTGGTGCAACACACTTCTCCAGGAGAGTCTGTGCTTCTTCTGGCTGCGGGACAGTACTTGGAGGTGTAAAGAATGATCCACATACCGTATGTATTCCCTGTCGTGGTGGTTGTTGTGATGTAAACAACAGGTGTCAGGAGTGTGCTGATTGGAGTTCCAAGCTGGTTCTCAGTGCCCTTAAATACCAGCGGACATTGCAGAAGAGGCGTGAGTATAAGGCTAGGAAGAAGGCCCCTCACACTTCAAGTCAGTCACATGGGGAGGTTAGGGTTGGGAACCATCCCCCCTCCTCCCCCACCTCTCACGCCTCGGGATCAACCGGTGGTTCGGTGGTGGGTTCGGTGGGCCCAGAGGATTCAGTGTCACACCGACGCTCCACCCTCCTTGTCCGCACCTACACCAAACTTGCATCCTCACCTAGCTGCCACGCCCTCCACTCCCTCCTCCTCCGACAGAGTAGGGCACCACTTCTTGGCCCCCTACCATATCAAGCCCACACACCATTTGTAGAAAGAGCCCTCTCCTTCTTTGCCTCCCTCCGGGTGACCCCCCCCTCCTTTCTCACTCTCGAGAAGACTTCCCCTTTGGGCCCTTGGTTTCCCCTCTCCCCCTTAATATCCTTGACACTGCACACAGACACACAATGGACAAAGGCACACTGTCCGGTGCAGGGCAGGATAATTTTCAACAACCTCCTGCACACTCACTACCACAACTCCCTCCACATATACACTGACGGCTCCCGCCTCCCAACACCTCCCTCTGTTGGAGCTGCTATGTATGTCCCAGTACGTAACACTGCCACTGCCTGGAGGCTTCCGGCCTCTGCCTCCATTCTGACAGCAGAACTCTTCGCCATCAGAGAGGGCCTCAGGTTTGCCACCACACTCACCTCCCCTTGCTCAGTCACTCTCTTCTCAGACTCCCTCTCAGCCCTCCAACTCATCCGGCGCCACCGCCCTAAAACACACCACTCCCTCTGCTTCACCATTCACCACTTTCTTCTCCAACTGTCCTCTTCTGGCTTCTCCATCCACCTTCAGTGGGTCCCCTCACACGTCGGCATCATGGGTAATACAGTGGCCGACAGAGCGGCAGCGGAAGCACACTCCCACCCCTTCCCCATACACCTCCCCACTGACTAGACTGACTCACTGACTAACCTCCACACAGCCTGTAGACTACACTGGGACACAGACCTGACTAACGCCCTACAGTACACCTCACTTGGACGCATTAGACAAGACACACGACACCACTGATGGACCTACTCCCCCAGCCGTGCCCTTGACACTGCCGTCACCAGACTCAGAGTTGGACACAGCCGCCTAAACTCCCACCTACACAAGCTGGGCATGACTGATGACCCCCACTGCCCTTGGTGCCCTACACAACCAGACACCCCAGAACACCTCCTACTTCACTGTCCTCGTCACCACTCCCACCGCATGGCACTCCTTCACTCACTGTCGTCTCTCCACATCCGCAGACCAACAATAACAGACATCCTAGGTGGCTCTCAAGATCCTGGCCTGGCCTTCAAAGTACTCAAACACACCAGGACCTTCCTCCAAAGGACAGGTCAACTCAACAGGATCTGATCCACTCATTCATCTGCAACCTGCACTTTTGGGGCACTAGAGGCTGTGGCACCACAGCCTGCACGGCCCCATCAAATTCCCAAGAAGAAGAAGAATCCTGTCTCTCTTTCAGCTCCCTCCTTACCCTCGGTTCACGGTACGGTGAAGTCCGTTACCAACCCCCCTCCTGGCCCCAGCGCAAGGCAGAGTGTGCAGTCACTCCAAGCTGGTGTGCCGGTGGGGGGTAACCGGGGGAAGGAGAGGCATAGGGGTGGTGTAGGTTTAGATCAGGCACCATTTGATCCTCATTCCATGGGTAAGCGATCTAGACTACCCAAGGATGTTCAGTGGAGGATCAAGCGGTCACGTCCTGTGGTGGGGGGAGATCTGGCTCCACCACGTCCAGAATCTCCCTCAGGATGTGACCAGGGCTGGGACAGGTGTGTGTCTTCTGTACACCACTCCCGCCCACTGACCCGGGGTGAGGGTCAGGCTGTGTATTACCAGGGCACTTTGACTGAGGACTCGGTCAAGCCCACACAGCCAGAGGGGGGTGTTACACAGGCAAGGCCTAAATCCCCCCCTCGGTCCAAAAGGCACACAGGAGCTCGAGGTCTGTCAGCCCCCTCCTCACATGCCTTCTACCACCAGGATCAGATCCATTTGGCTACTACACGCCATCAAGTTGCGCCACCTGGATCTTGGATCGGATCCATGAGGGATCTTGATCCACCATTCCTACCTGGATCCCTGGGTCCAGCACAGGGTGACCTCGAGGATCCGTGGGATGAGATTTCGGAGGACGATTCTGGCACGCGGTCCAGGGACCATGATGCAGTTCCTCCTCCACTTTTCCAATCCATGATGGCCTACATTACCCACTGCTTTCCAGAGGCGCTGGGGTATGCAGAAGCGGCTCACCAATAAGCCCCGCCTGGGGAGGTTAGGCCTGAAGTGGAGAAACATATCCGTCTTACCAGGGCCCAGCCTATGGATTTCTCTTTGGATTCTGCCACCAAGGCTCTTCTCCTGGCTACTGAAGGATCCAGACCATCTCTTGTCCGCTACCCGTCCAACAGATACAGGAGGATCTACTCCGTTAGTGGTCATGAGTCAGCGGGGAAAGCAGCCAAGCTGAACACCGACTTGGCTCTTGCTCTCACCACTAAGGGGAAAGAACCCCAAGTGTTGGTTCAACATGCTGATATGACCCGCCTCGAAGGCTTTCTCGCCCGTCAACGTGAGGCACAGGATTTTCTGTTTTGGGGTGTGGGAGCATTCTACCGGCTCCTTTCTTCCCTACAGCCTGGACAAGAGGACAAGCTTCTAGCTGATCAACTCTTTCGGAGTATTCAGTTTGCCATGGTGGACACTGCCAAAGATTCAGCATTTGCCTTGACCAATGTAAAGGCCATGAGACGGGAGGCGATCCTGTCCCGCCTCCCACCGGTATTTAAGTCTGCGACCAAGGTGGACTTAAGGAAATCTGCAATTGACTCTGCATTCCTTTTTGAAGAGGCTCGAGTTCAGGAAGCCCTTCGGGTTGCAGACAAAGCAACCTCCATCTCCTTCCAGCAAGCAGCGGCTCGGGCGCTGGTGAAGCCTCGTCCTACTTAAGGCACTCCATTGGTGGATCGTGCTTCTCGCACTAATCCTATCGCTGCCTCTCATCGGCCCTCGACCTCGTCTGGTGCACGGTCTCCTTTTCCCAGCCAAGAGTGCCCCAACAGCAGAAACGTGCTCCCAGACTCCCTTCTTCCCGCCCAAGAACGTCGGGCAAGTTTTTTCGGAAGTAGACCCTCGCCCGTCCCGGATCCCCATTGGAGGTTGCCTTGCCAACAATCTAGAAGACTGGATCACGATTGGAGCGGAGGCTTGGGTACTCGCCGTCCTCCGCGAAGGTTACAGGATTCCTTTCACGACACCACCACCAGTCACCTCCCACCCAATTGGATTTCGGTCTTACTCCCTGGGATCCGAGAAGGCCGAGGCATTAGATCACGAGGTTCGGCTTCTCTTAGAAAAAGGGGCATTAGAGGAGGCCCCAGCATCTCCGGGATTTTACAGCCACCTTTTTGTTGTGACAAAGGCCACCGGAGGCTTCCGCCCGATTCTTGACCTGTCCTCTCTCAATCGCTACGTCATCACCACTCGATTCCGGATGGAAACTGTAAGGACGGTCATGTCTGCGATTCGCAGTCATGACTGGATGGCAGCCATCGATCTCAAGGACGCCTACCTCCAAGTCCCGGTCCATCCAGACAGCCGAAAGTTCCTTCGCTTAATTTGGAAAGGCCTACACTACCAGTTGAAGGTCCTTTGCTTCGACCTATCCACTGCCCCACAAGTTTTCACTCGGATGATGGGTCCAGTTTCAGCGGCTTCCCATCGGCGGGGGATTCGTCTCCTCCGGTATTTAGACGACTGGCTACTGTTGGCCCACTCCGAACGGGAGGCCCTCGATGCAACCGAATTCCTTCTCAACCTGTGCGCCTCTCTGGGTATTCAAGTAAACTGGGGAAAGTCCCGTCTTACCCCGTCCCAGTCGATGATCCATCTGGGGATGGAGATTCAATCAACGATTTTGAAGGTTTTCCCGACACAAGAACGCCTGGAGAACCTTCACCGCCAGATCGAGTCCTTCCTCAGTGTTCAATCTCCACCAGCAAGGGTGATCCTGTTGGGTCACATGTCCTCCCTCATCCATCTAATTCCGGGGGCCAGACGACGAATGAGAGGCCTACAATTACATCTTTCCCGATCTTGGAACCGTCAGTTCCATCCAGACGACTTTCCAGTTCCTTGGGACAGCATGCTTCTGGAGGATCTTCAGTGGTGGTTGTCGGATCCCGGTCTACGGGTGGGACAGTCGCTACAATTGGCTTCCCCAGATGTGTGCCTGTACTCGGACGCCTCGACCCTAGGTTGGGGGGCGTCTGTTCTTCATGCCTCAGTGAGTGGTCTGTGGACCCCACAGGAGCGGTCCCTTCATATCAATCTCTTGGAACTCAGAGCCATTCGTCTCAGCCTATCCCACTTCATGGAGGATTTTCGCGGGAAAGCGGTTGCAGTCTTCTCAGACAATGCCACGGCCCTGTCATACTTGGCCAAGGAAGGCGGGACTCGTTCAGGGATTCTCAATACGGAGGCTCAGTCAGTTCTTCAGTGGGCGGAAGATCATGCCGTTCAGATCATCTCTCAGTTCGTGAAGGGGTCCTCCAATGTCCTGGCGGATTGCCTCAGCAGATGAGACCATGTCATCTCTACAGAGTGGACTCTCCACCAGGACATCTGCAGTCGACTGTGGAGGACCTGGAGTTATCCCACAGTGGACCTCTTTGCCACGAGGCTCAACTTCCGGCTGCCGAACTTTGTCTCACCGTTTCGAGACCCCATGGCGATCGCCACGGACGCATTCCTTTACAACTGGGATTGCCAGGATTTGTACGCCTTTCTTCCCTTTCCTTTGATCAGGAAGGTTCTCAACAAGTTGAGGACAGCACACCGCGCCACCCTCATCCTGATTGCCCCGTTCTGGCCTCAGAGGGAATGGTTTCCGGATCTCGTCCAGGCCTCGGTAGACTCTCCCAGACGCCTTCCACATCGCAGAGACCTCCTCCATCAGCCACACGTCCACAGGTTCCATCAGGCTCTCCCCATGCTACAGTTAACCGCGTGGAAACTGTCCAGCGAATCCTCCGTCACCAAGGCTATTCCTCTCGTGTTACGGAATTCCTGGCAAGATCTAAACGGCCTTCCACTCTTATGAATTACCAGCATAAGTGGAAGAAATTCCGGGAGTGGTGCAAAAGGGAGGGCCACACTGTTTCTAACCCCTCTAGCCAAAAGTTTGCTGACTTTTTAGTTTTTCTGAGGCAGGAGAGCAAGCTGTCTGTCTCAGCCATTAAAGGAAACAAGGCTATGCTCAATAGCGTGTTTGCCTTTAAAGGATTTGACCTCTCCTCGGATCCAGTTCTCCGGGAGGTGATTAGAACTTGTTCAAGGCAAGTACGCCGGCCACCTTGCAGATCTTCATCGTGGAATGTGGACGTGGTCCTTAGAGCCTTGACACGTCCGCCTTTTGAGCCTTTGGAATGGTCCACCTTCCGGGATTTGTCTAGGAAGACACTTTTCCTGGTGGCCCTGGCTACAGCCAAGAGGGTGGGTGAGCTCCGTGCCCTGTCTATGGTCACAGCCACACAGGGAGAGGATCTCATTCTGTCCTACCTTCCTAAGTTTGTGGCCAAGACGGAAACCGGCCTTAACCCCATCACTCGGGAGTTCCGTCTTCGCAGTCTCTCTTCTAGGGTGGGACATGAGGATGAGGAACGTCTACTTTGTCCAGTGAGGGCATTGAATTGTTACCTGCGGCTCACGTCTTCCTCTCCTCGGCCTAGGAATCTTTTTGTCTCTGTACGGGACCCCAAAAGGCCCATGTCTAAAGCGGCAATCTCCTTTTTTCTACGGGACACAGTTAAAACAGCGCACCAGTCCTTTCCTGAAGATCTCTGTTCCTTGTTCAAGGTCCGGGCCCACGACATCAGGGGTATTGCCACATCTATGCTCCTATGGAAGAACAGCTCAATTGCCTCCATTCTAGAAGCAGCCTGCTGGAGGACTCAGTCAGTCTTTGTGGACTACTACCTCCGGGACATTCAGAGGCAAGAAGGAGATGTCTTTGCCCTAGGTCCAGTGGTCGCCGCTGGGGACTTGGTGGGCTAACTCCCCATCACCATAATCCTTCAAGGCAGCAAGTGCCTTATCTTTGGGATTGCTTTAGTTGGCGTCATTGGAGGAGTCATAAGTTTGCCCTCCTCTCAGGACATGCGCCTGGACGCCGGATGGGATTACAAGGAAAACTCCCGAGGGAAGTTACCCGGGTTAATTCCTTATGCACTGATCACTTTTCACTGGTTCCTACCTGGGCATGGTTCAGGACCAGTGGTGGCCACAGGGTTTTAGTGGCCTGTTGTTTAGACAGGGTGCACACTTCCTCTGATACCTGCACTGAAGATTCAACAAGGACACCCTGCCGGAGATCAAGAGTCCTCACCGGAAGCTTGGACACAATCTCCTTGACCTCACATGTCTCTGGATCCTAAATTTAGGTGAGACTAAGTTGAGTTTTTAATGTGGACCATTCACCCTTTGTCGTATTCCATACCCGTGGCGTGACCCACCTCCTTTAATGTGAGAATCTGCTAATATAAGAAGCAGGTTGTATGTGAAACAAATGACATTTTCAAACATAAAATGTATTTTTTCACTTACCTGCTTCTTATATATATAACCCGCCCATCCTCCCCGCTACTTACCATTGCTTCAAGAAAGAATAACGATATCAGCTGAGGGAGACAGGGTTGCCTTGAGTTGCCAGAGGTCGCCAAGGGTGGAATACGACACGTAATTTAAATGTGGTAGTAGACAGATGGGTAGATAGAGAGTATTGTTAATGCTAATATAAGAAGCAGGTAAGTGAAAAAATACATTTTATGTTTGAAAATGTCATGTTTGTGGGCAACCCGACAAAGTATTGAACATAAGAACATAAGAAATGAGGAGACTGCAAGAGGCCAGTTAATGACCTACACAAGGCAGTTCCTTGTCCCCCACCCTTGGAATAATCCAATATTTAGCCATACCACCTGTCATCCCTATCCATACTCTCATTCAACCGTCTTTTAAAGCTACCTATTGTCTCAGCACTTACTATCCAGCCTATTCCAATTGTTCACAATTGTGACTATACAAAGTGTAGCCTACTCAACACATCTCTGTTTGTTAGGTTAGGTTAAGATTGTTAGATTAGGTTACGGTTATGTTAAGTTAGGGTAAGGATTAGGAAGAAGACCCAGTCTGTTTTTTGGACAAAGCAATTTTTAATTGACCATTTTCAACCATGGTAAAAAGCTAATGTGCATACAAATGTCACACCAGGTATGGGGAGGTATGAGAGGCATTTTTACAAGCAAACCTACCCAAACTATTTTACTACAATTTACTCCTACAAACACTTACACTTTCCATGCACAATACCACATTAGAACAGGCTTTCTCATATTATTATATAGAACTGCACCATACACTCGTTCACATAAATACACAATCATTGATCACCCAAACACATCACCACAATATAAATACACACACACACACACACACACACTTCATTCACTTCTCTCCCCTGCACACTCGGAGCTAAATATTAATAACGTGGCTAATCTAATGCTAACTATCACATCTGCATTATGTTGCGTTACTGATTATATACATAGTAAGATGATAATAATAGAATGAATCTACCAGTACTTAAAATGCATTTCTTTCATTCACTTTGATGTTTTTACTAAAATCATGCAACTTGTTACTAAACTTTTAATCACTGGGTAATAACTTTTCACCATGTGTGGATGTGGGTGGATGTTAGAGATAGGAAAGTATAGAAAGGAGACATCAGATGGAGATGAAGTGAGGTAGGGTTAGGAGGTAGGGTTTGGTGAGGTGAATCATGAAGAGAAGAAACATAGATTGAGGATGGAGAGGAAGCAAAAAATGTTACAAGAAATAAGGAAGAGAAGAAAAGGTGATAGAGGAAGAAGAGGGATGTGGTGGAAGAAGTGGAAGAGAAAGGTAAATTGGTATTACTTAACTTTATGCAATTAAACAGTAGATGGTTATGGCTACCCTCAGCTTGTTGCTCTTATTATTTACAACATTTTCACTGATCACACTACCTGTCGGAAATGAATAATAACGCTGCAATACGTCCAGGAATGTGCTGCGTTTGGCGAGTTATTTTCTAAGTCCATAAACATAAACAAACACGACTATCAATTGTTTATAGCATGGGCTTGTGGGTAACTACTGGAGAGGATTCTTACAGTATCTATATTTCCTCTGTCCAATGACGTGCCACCACTTCTTAAGAGCAGCAGCTGCGCCAATGAGAGCTTGCTATATGTAATAGTAGGCGTGGCACAGGTGGAAAGACAGATCGGGGCATTTTTTGTGCTCACTGCTCAGTTCTGTCATGGCTACTATTGAGATCACTTG
>JAXIVD010002038.1:50000-57500 GCA_036785275.1 Cancer borealis
ACCATATATTCACAGCGTTCTTCCAGTATGAAGAGGTCACTTTTTGGTTTATCCAGCAGGATTAAATCACTTTGTTTTTGTTCTCTAAAACGTCATTGGCGTCACGACGCTGATAGTTGCACATTCCAATTTAGTATATTATAATGACGAGAAAACAGCGACTTTTCGACTCAACGCAGTGAGGAACAACGCGCCACCCGTGTCGCGGCCTAGGTACCGGCTGGCCCTCTCTCCCTGTTCCTGCCTTGGCACTCGCGTGAAGATGCCACCGCCACCACCACACCGCCACACAGGTGGCGCCCCTATAAGTTGCTTTAATCACTCTGTTCGGTTATGAACATTCAGTGGATAAGTGATCAGGCTGGATGGCGTTTGTTTAGAGCTATTAAATCAAGTTGAATGAGTGTTGGTCAGTGCTTTGGTGAAGAATGATAGCGTTGTGGCAACACTTATTTGTTTGTTGAGGGCAGCCTTGTGCGAGGAGACCACACGAGGATGCTTTCATTGAGCTCTAGGTGTCCTACTTGGAGGGTGCGTCTTATCTTCCCCCACTTGAAGTTTAGATCTTATATGATACCATTTATCTCCAGGCGACATTAATTTACCCTGCATAGATACTTCTGATGCGCCGATATTCGCTGGTTTCAACAATCTCATCAATGATAGCTCCGAGAACATTGTTATTTCTCCGGATTGACTATTTTTTTATATCTTACTTTATTTCCTCATAATTATCATTGATTTATTTTCATTTTATCAGCATATAAGTGATCAAGATGATTTGTAAGCATTGCAATAAGGAAACGAGAACTTTGACTTAACTTCTGGACATAAAGAAACTTACATATAGATAATCGACCGCCCTCATTCCATGTTAATACAGATGTGTGGTGCTGGGTGAATTTACGAACAAGCCACATAGTAATACTAGATCCAGAAGAATATAAAATTAACATATGCAAAAAAAAATCACCATGTATGGATGCAAAAAAACAAATATATAGGAAAAAAGTGGTCAATAGATGGTGTTATTATTTATCAATTTATCTATCCATTCACTTATTCCTTGACAAGAAGCGCAAGATGAGATAACTGTGAAGAATGTGTAGGTTGCAGATTCAACAGTTAACAAGGAAGATGGATATACGCATATAATCCTTGGGAGTTAGAGTAAGAGGATGTTGTTTATAAGAGGGTCTACGTGGGTGTAGGTGGTGGCCTCCTTGGTGCCGTCAGCAGAGTTTGTATACATTTTTTAGGTCCCTTACCCACTTGAGCTTCAGGGTACAGACAGATGCGTGCGCTGCGTGGGCCCTTATCTATCTCACACACTTGCGAGTCCAAGGCCAACAGACCACTATACATCTTAAGTTGACCTGCTTACCATTCTCTGCATGAGTCCAGGTCAAGAATGAGGATGGTTAGGAGAGGACAGATATTGTTAAAGCTCTTTCACGGCGCCCTGTCTGGTTTTCTGGGGGAGGAATATAAGCACACCAAAATATACTATTTTAGAAAAAAAAGAGCAGAATGTTTTCAGAGTAGAAAGAAGAACAGAAAGTAATGTATTTGCTATGAAATAAATTATTAAAAAGAAAAACAATTGTGGAGGTAAACCGTATTCAAGTTTTCAAGATATAGAGAAAGTCTATGACAAAGTAAACAGAGAACTGCTCTGCAGACTTTTACAAAACGTTGTGTTAAGGCAGGGGTTCTCAACCTTTTGCAAGCTGAGCCCCCCTAAAGCTGATTCATTGCAGTTGAGGCCCCTATCCTCCCTGCGCCATCCATGGATGGCGCTAATAGCCTAACCAAGGGCTATATATCTCTCTATGATGGCATAGTTGTGGGGGGGGGGGGGTTGAGTGCACTCAACCCCCCCCCCCCACAACTATGCCATCATAGATAGATATATAGCCCTTGGTTAAGCTATTATTGTATTGGCCCACAACAGTAATAAAAGTAGTAGTAGTAGTAGTAGTAGTAGTAGTAGGCCTAATAGTAGACATACTTTTCCGTGATTTTTTTTCCCCTTCCGTCCCGTGCTCGCGTCCCCCTGGTTGAGAACCACTGAGTTAAGGGAAAGTAATTAACATTGTTGCGAGTATATTGATATCAAAGCTAGATACAGACTATGGAATATAGAAACAGAATGAGTAAAGAGTGATAGAGGAGTTAGGCAAGGATGTATTCTATCATCAATCTTATTTAGTTAATACACAAAAGAGATAGTAGTCAGATTGAGAAGAATGAACGCAGGAGTGAGAGTTGGGAGAAGCAAGAAAAGATATGCATGCTATTATTTGCAGATGATGTGGTAGTCATGAGTGAGTCTGCAGAGAACCTCCAATATGCATTAAATGTGGTAGATGAATAAGGAAGAGATTTTGGAGTGAGATTTAGCAGTGAAAAAGCAAGACAATGATATGTAGTAAATAGGTCAGAAGATGAGAGGGATGCTACATGGAGAATTGGAGTGAATGAGCTGCAGCAAACATGCGAGTATAAATACTTAGGGATATAGATGATCTCAGATGGATGTAAGAAGACAAAGAATGGAAATATTAGTATGGTGAATCAGTGGGTTGGCCGCTTAGAGAGTGCAGCAACAATGAGCAAGCAAATATCATGTGTTGAGAGATGTATGGAAGAATGTGGCTGTTCCAAGTATTATGTACGGTATGAAAGTGATTGCATGGAATGGGAGTGAAATAGAGTAATTGGAAGTAGGGCAGAATAAAGTAGCAATAATAACACTGAATGTACCAAGGTATGCGGCAGTAGAAGCTTTGGGAGGTGACAAAGGATGATGCCCGTTTAGGGAGACAAAATACAAAGTAAGGTTGGAACGAATGGAGGATACAAGAGGAACATGAAATATCGAAAGGTTTACTTATGGAATGAAAGGATCAGCAAATGGTACTAGACAGGAGTGGCATGCTGGTTAGGTGAGTGCACAATTGCACATATATCTTTTGAAGGGAGATAAATTTAACTTTAACGTGTGTATGAATGGAAGGGGATGAATAGAAGCAGAAAAAGGTTAGAGTGGGATGTGAGAACAAGGAAAGTGAGAAACAGAGCAGTGACATGTGTGAAACTAAATGTATTCCGAGCTAGGAACAGCGTACAAATGAAAATTCAAGGAACTACTGATGGTCGGAGTCCCACAGCAAAAAGTGCTAGATGTATGACATGGGAGAGAATGAAACAGTAGAGCATATGTTCCTGGACAGTGAGAAGTATGACAGTGATATAATGGAAATGATGCATGTAACTGACTGAAATGGGATGGGAAATTTAATAAGTGGTTGAAAGAAATGGAAGAGAATGAATAATGTAACAGTTGTTTCTGGGACCGTGTGGAGAGACGAGTGTATATATGACTGACGCAGTGTAGCTTGCAGTAAGTTCTTTTTGTTTTTTGTTTTTCGTTTCACAAGTGATGGTCTTGGTGTCACAGGAGACTTGCGAGGAAATGTAGGCTAGCTTCTTATCAGCAGCTTTTCATTTCCATTTCTTTTAATGCCTATTTCACTAGTTTTGGTACATAACACGCATATCACTCTCACTAGTCACTACCACACACACACACACACACAGAAGGGTAGGATTTTCAGCCTTCCCCTCATGCCGGGATTGCAAGGTCACAAACCCTCTGCTTACTCCCGTACCTATTTTACTGCTAGGTGAGCAGGGGTTACAGCGTTCAAGAAGACAAATCTCGATCTGGGATTCGAGCCCAGAACATCTCGGCTGTGAGCCGAGCTTGCTAACCATTACACCACCGGGCAGCTCCTGTGAAGGATCAAATTATAATAAAAAAAAATTGGTTACAAAAGTTAATTTCTACTCCTAGGCAAACATATTTTCTCTAGGAACTCTTTCAGCGCGTCAATCACTTGTGTATCCTGACAGTAATAGTCTCACTGTCTCAGTCAGTAGCAAGTTAGCAACACCATCCGGTGCCGGTCACGCAGTGGCTGTCCTCTCACTCACTTCATAGTTCGCACACTGTCAATCAGGACTACGCGCATCATTTCTGATTTAGATTTCAGATTTGTAATGTGTAGGACAATAGTTCTGGTGCATATCACACTTATTTTCATCCTATCGCTGTCATACTTCTCACATTCCAGTGCACATGCTCCACAGTTTCATCCTCTCCCGTGCCACACGTGTCACACTTTACTGCGGGACTGACCACCTATAGTTTGTTGCATTCAATACATGCTGTGCCCTAGCTCGGAAGAGATAACCACCCAGGATTCCATCATACTGACTTTCATACTTCAGGGCTTCTCACAATACCACTCCAGCAGATTTGAACGTGAGTAGAATAATTTGAGATGATTTCCTGAATGATGTAAATAATTATGTGAGCAAAGCTTATTATGGTTGCAATAGGCTATTATTGAAGGTGTTATCATTTCAGAATTATGCCTGTTTCATCAGGAATGGCATGGATGTGATATGAGTTACTATGTGCATGTGGGCGTTGTTGTATTTGTTACGTTGCACATTATTTGAAGAAAAAAAATCTATGGGTGACAAATAAATAGATTTTATATATTTGTGACTATAACGACATAACAATTACAGGTAAATATTTCCTACATTGCCGTTTCTTAATTTTGGTATTTTTTCTTCCATTTGATGTTTTTTTTAAATAGTGAATTTGAGTGTGTTGAACCCGTATTTAGGCAAATGAATATTAACCATAATATAACCATGACATTCTGGACCTTCGGTAATGGGCAGTGCACCGTCTGAGCCCCCCATCATGTTGTGGATTGGCTCACTTTCTAATGGCACTTTATTTATTTATTTATTTTTTTACTAAATTAACTTGACCTTACATCACGTACCGGTATTCAGACGACATTAAGGGGTTGTCCTCGTCAGAAGGATAGTTTAAAATATATTTTCACTTGGACAAAAAATACAGGCATACACTATTGGGTATTTCTTAACAATCACTACTCCACCCCATTCTTTTTTCTCTCCTTCCCTACATACTATACATAGTGTACTCAACTTATCTGTGAAGGTGTCAGGCGGGGCAAACCATTATTTACCTCGCAAAATGTCTTTGAAGTTATGTTAGGTTATGTTATGTTGGGTTGGTTAAGTTAGATTGAATTATGGTTAGGTTAAGGTTGTTAGGTTAGGTTACGGTTATGTTATGATTAGGTTAAGTTTCGTTATATAAGATTTTTATATTCATTACCCAAATCCAGAAATAAATCTAAGGTTGAGAACTCTAACTTTTGGGTAATAAAATTTAAAAATCTTATACAACCTAACCTAACTTAACCTAACGATAACCTAACCATAACCTAAGCTAACAGCCTTAACCTAACCATAACTTAACCTAACCAACTCAACATAACATAATCTAACATAACTTCAAAGACGTTTTGCGAGGTAAATAATGGTTTGTCCCCCCTGAAACCTTCACAGATGTATTAAGTATACTATGTATAGTATGTAGGGAAGGAGAGAAAAAAGAAAGGGGTGGAGTAGTGATTGTATAGTTTTACCCACTATTGGATGTCACAAATAGATTAGTATGGTAAGATTCGTTGCTAAAGAAATGGCAATAAAAGAAAGAAATACCCAATTACATGACAGCATTTGGTGGGGGGGATGGGTCTCCCGCTAGTGTGCTTGTGTGGTTTGATTAAGCTTTGGGAGCGAAAGAAAAGAAAAATTACTAAGCTGCTAAATGTTTCCGACTCCACGTTCACTTTACCTGTCCAGTCTTGACACTATAAGGTCTCTCACATAACTACTCGTATGATTTTACTTAATGATGGTGAACAAACATTCAACCTCTCAACCTCCTAATGCACACGTATTAGGTTGGGATTTTATTAATTGGTGTTAGAAATGCCCTTTATGATCTTACAAGAGAAAATTTGAAGGATGACGGTTTGGTCGGTTTTAATTTGGTTTTTAACATTTCTGTCTTTACAATTTACTCAAGACATATTTCACCTTTGACTTACTATCATCATCATCATCATCATCATTGAATCTACTGCAGGACAAAGACCTCCCCCAACATTCTCCACTCATTTCTATCAGCTGCCTGTCTATTTCAAGTTACTCCAGCAAAACTTCCTATCACATCTTTCCATCTAGTTCTTTGTCTGCCCTGCCTTCTTTTACAATTCCTGGGTTGCCATTATGTTACTCTAGCTGTCCATCTATTCTCAGTTCATCTCATGACGTGTCCTGCCCATGTCCACTTTTTTCTTTTAATCGTGGTCAGGGTGTCATCAGCTTTGGTCTGCTCATAATCCATGATGCTCTCTTTCTATAAATTCATGTTATGCCAATCGTTATTATCTCCATTTCCATTTTAAGTTTTCGTTCCAGGGCTTTCGTAAGGTTCCAGATTTCGGATCCATATGTTAGAACTGGTAGAATGCACTAATTATATACTTTTCTCTTCAGTGATAGTGGGAGATTTTTTTTTGATAATATTGTGTTGTCTATTAAAAACACTCCATCCCATCCCTATTCTTCTTTAAATTTTTTTTTTTTATGACCTGGACATGCACCAATTGTCTGTCCTAAGTAAATGTGTTCCTGGACACATTCTATTACTTCATTATTATTTTGATTTCATGGTCTAGTATGAAATTGTTACACCTCACCTTAGTTTTCTTCATATTCATCTTTGAATCCACATTCTGGCTTTCTCTGTGCAACTGCAAAAACATCTGCTGCATTTCATCTGTTGATTCGCTCATTCGAACAATATCTTTGGCAAATCTAAGATTATTTGGATATTCTTAATTTACCTTAATTTTTTCCATGTACATAAGCAGGACATGTTATGCAACAAACTGATAACAGTAACAGAATGGCAATCCAGGGAAGATAAAAGAAGGCAGGGCAAACAGAGAACTCGATGGAGAGACAAATTGTGGAAAAGAAAGTCCTGTCATCTCACCAAATCTCTTTAAATAAGTCTGGAAACTGCAGTGAATTCCATCAGCAGTGCTGTAGTGTTGTTTAATATTGCAATTAAGCATACGGATATTTTACCAGAAGTTGAATTAAATATTATATAACTGATAAGCAATGTGAATTAGGTGCTACTGGTTTAAATAACACAGACACAGGCTTAATACCAACAAATGAGTTTATGATTCAGTCATCATAAACCTCATTTGTCATCCTTGCATTGGAGGTCCCCTTCCAAAGTCTGGAAGACAACTCCCAGGATCAGGAAACTTCTTGCCAAAGTGAGTAGAATCCCTAGCCTACAGTAGAGAAGGAAATTTTAAAAAACTAACCTAAATTTGTTGTGCAAAGTGTAGCTAAGAAGTGTGGAAAAATTGTTCCTTGGCTTCAGAAGTTTCCATGCCAGTCATAAGCCACTCCTTATGAAGGCAAAATGTTTTGCTAAGAATTATTATGAATTGAGTGAGGAATAATGAAAAATTATCCTTTGGACTGGAAATAACACTCCTACCACAGTTCAAA
>JAXIVD010002038.1:62500-65000 GCA_036785275.1 Cancer borealis
CGATATCAGAAAATATTATAGTTAAATCATTAACTTTTTGGGAAATAATTACCTGATGAAATCCAAGAGGCAGGACAGAGAAATTTAAAACAGTGATCCAGGCTACAGGTGGACCCACAAATGTTCCATATGCAGCCACCAATATAAGGAACTGCTTATTCCTGTGTTAAAGATAGAGATTATCCTCTGATATATTATAATAAATCAGATAACACTCTATTTGTAGTGACCTGTTGAAAGGTAAAAAAAAAATATATTACTTTTTTTTTGTCAATCATAAACATAAACAAACAAGTACAGCTCCTAGAGAAGCAAAAATACTGGAAATGGACTGAAAAAAGAGGTGATAGAATATGGTGTTATTTATTTATTTCATAAGTGTAAATGGAAGAATCATAAATTCCTCTTATATTTTCTTTTGATATTTATTCTTCCTTACAAAGAGGATTTTTGACCAACCATTTTACAATTATTAGATATGAATTAAAGTAATATTTGAATTAGCTGTGAAGTCTTTCATCTGCTTCTTTAGACTTATGAAGAGTTAGTGCTCTTTAATAATACTTACTTAATGATAGAAGTCAGAGCTGGGAAAAACTCAAATCTTTTTGTTGTGGAAGAGAAGGACGGTGGCATTGGTGGTTTTGAGGGGAAATATACCAATATCGCCAACAGTAACACTGCTGACATGATTGCACCTGAGGATGAATACAGTTGCCTTAGTTCGTACTATGCTTAAAACTGGACATGCAAGCCATCAGTTTTCATGTACATTTAAAGTTGAATTATTATTAAAAAAGAGAGAAAAAAGTAACTTCATGTATTGGTTTGTTTTGAACTCCTATATATATTTGGCTTTTGCATTCATAGGATCCTTGGGAGTGATAAGACATTACACAGATTTATCATGTAGTTTAGTATACAACCCAGACTGTTTTGGAAAATAAATGCAAAATATTATTTGCCATCTCTGTCATCAGTATTTTCAGTTTATCTATCAGTTCAATCTATCATTATATCTGGTTTATATCCCCATTAAAATGGGATAGCCAAGACAAGGCATTTAAGGTTCATGGAGACTTTACTCTTCTCTCCCACTGCATACTGTCTTCGTAGGAGAATATTTTTTTTTCTACATTACAAACTGTTAGCGCCAGTAGGCTTTATGGAGACTAAGATGGATTTGCCTCATTGCCTGTTATTTGGCATAGGTTAAGATATTTTTTTTTATAGTGACGCCTTGAATGTTTACGTTCTTTCTTTAATATGTTGAAAACAAGAGAGATTACTGCTGCTACAGCCTCAAATGCATATATGTAACATTATAAATCCGATCTGAGGACAGTATGGCAGCAATTTGGGTAGTCTTTGGCCACTTGGCGGTAATACCAAAGATAGAGAAGTGGCCAGCGGATATCGGGGGATTGAACATGGGATCCTAGATGCCCGAATGCTGACTACTGTACTGCCGCTTCCCAGATCCTTCACTCCAATTTTTTTTGTTGTCTTTTATGATGTGTAAGGAATACAGTGGTACAGTTTCTCGCTGTAGTCATCCACGGCACGGTCATAACAAATATGATGTCACGGAGTTGGATGAATGCTGAATACCCAATGCCTGTCCTCTGTCCTCATATAGTACATGGCAGTCTGCCATGTACTATATGCATAGTTGTTACTCGGTCATGCTCTATATCTTGTTAGTTCTAAACACAGAAAGCTGCATTGAAATGACATGTAATATATTTCACCTATGTTATCCAGTGGCGTATGGTGGTTTCTGTCACTTGGTGTGCTGAACAGTGATTCTGTCCATAACTAACATATATCTAATTACTGGTGTGTATGTGTGTGTGTGTGTGTGTGTGTGTGTGTGTGTGTGTGTGTGTGTGTGTGTGTGTGTGTGTGTGTGTGTGTGTGTGTGTATTCACTGTACAGTCTGCTGCTGGTCTCTCTCGAGACAGCCGGCTGTCCCCCTATGGAAAGAGCTCAGAGCTCATAGTGACCAATCTTTGGGTTCGACCGAGACCACTCACGCACAACACACCGAGACAGCGAGGTCACAACCCCTCGACTTACATCCCGTACCTACTCACTGCTAGGTGAACAGGGGCTACACGTGAAAGGAGACTCACCCAAATAATCTCCGTCCGCCCAGGGGATCGAACCCTGGCCCCCTCGGTTGTGAGTCGAGTGCGCTAACCACTACGCTAGTGTGTGTGTGTGTGTGTGTGTGTGTGTGTGTGTGTGTGTGTGTGTGTGTGTGTGTGTGTGTGTGTATGTAATCACAATTTTATAATTATTCATACTGTTAGTTGGAAAATAAAGCAAATTTTATGTGTAAATTTAGAATAATTAAACTTATTATGCCGCAGGACATTCACTTCCATCTCACCTCTTTTTTCATCGCCATGGTAACGCCATCATCAAGATGCAAACACACCGCAACACAATAATAATTATAATATACTCACAAGTCAACTACTGTCAAGTCAAGGGA
>JAXIVD010002039.1:0-2500 GCA_036785275.1 Cancer borealis
CGGAGATGGAAACGGAAAATAATTTTGCCACCCGGAAGTTTAATACATTCCCATCACTATTACCACCACCACCACCACCACTACCATTACTATTACCACGGTGTACCCTTTCCACTACCACACTCCCTCCCTTTCTTCTTGCACCACACACAATTATCAAGTGCTCACGTGTCAGACTCTCACGCTAAATCCGTACACTCGCTTGCCCTTCCAACCCTCTCATACCTTCCTCGCCCCTCCTTCTGCCAAGCTTCGGGAGAGAAACGAGAAGCCATGCAGTGAAGGGTCTCATGGCTGGCACTGTCTGGCGCTGGCTGGCACGGTGCCTCTGTCGGGTTCATTCTAAGAGTGACGAACAGCGACAGAGGTAGGAGTGGCTGTATGTATGTTAGAGAAAGAGAGAGAGAGAGAGAGAGAGAAGAAAAAATAGTATGTGTGTGTGTGTGTGTGTGTGTGTGTGTGTGTGTGTGTGTGTGTGTGTGTGTGTGTGTGTGTGTGTGTGTGTGTGTGTGTGTGTGTAAGCGATCAATCAGTAAAGTTAATGAACAGGTAGAGTTATAAATTCAACGTGTATGGGCGGTTAGGTTAGGTGGGGCGGGAATGAAAAAAAAAGTTACAGGCAAAACAAAAAAATAAACAAAAACACACAAGTCAGTAAGTAATGAAATAGATAATAATACCAATGAAGCCTCGAGGGAGAGTGAGTTATTCTGACGCGAACTTGGCTTTTGTAATGCATTATTATTTTCCACTTTCTGACCTTGATGAGGAATGGAACGATGAAAAGGTTGTGTGTGTGTGTGTGTGTGTGTGTGTGTGTGTGTGTGTGTGTGTGTGTGTGTGTGTGTGTGTGTGTGTGTGTAGCGTGCACCCTTGTGGTAAGGAAGGGCACCACAACACACGTCCTCGCACGCAATCACGCCTTTTCAACCTTCCCTCCTCCCTCCATCCCTCCTTTGCTTCCCTCTCTCCCTCCCTTATCATTCCTTAAACCAGATCCCTCCCTCCTTTCCTCCCTCCATCCTCATCCCTGTCCATCACGCCTCTTTCTCCTTCCTTTATCTCTCTTATCTCTCCATCTTACGTGTTCTACCTCCCTCCTTCTCTCTACCTTCCCTCTCTTTACCTCTTCCCTCACGTCCTGCTCCTCACCGCCCCCAGCAAACAGGGCAGGTGAGCAAATACCTTATAATTATCAGACGTACAAGATATAATGACAAAGCTAAAACACACTAGGAAAAAAAAAAGAAGTAAATGGTGCTAGTTTACGAAATTGTAATAATGGAGAAAAATGGTGAAGGTGAGTCAGGGTTATAGAAGGAGAATGGGAGGTGAGTCTTTTTTGATGAGCTGTGAGTCACCTATTAGGGGGGGGGGGTGAGGTGAGCCAGAAGGGTTGGTGTAAAGGTGAGGTATTTACGTGCACTGACTCACCGTCTCAGCACGACATGAGAGGCAGTGATGCAGAGGAGATTCACAGTGGTAAAAACAGTGAAGAAAACGACAGCACCAGCAGTAGTAACGACAAAACGACGACAATAATAGAAAGGATGACTATAATAATGACGAACAATGATAGCTGCAAACACGACGAAAACAACAATAAAACGACTAAAACAGCAAAACTGACGACAACCACAACAACGACAACCACAGCTAAAACGACAATAGCAACACTAACAAAATAAAATACTGATAAACACTGAAAACACACACACACACACACACACACATACACACACACACACACACACACACACACACACACACACACACACACACACACACACACACACACACACACACACACACACACATAAAAATAAAACAGCCACAATGAAGTGACTCTCCCCTCCCTGCCCTTCCCCCCTTGAGTCAGTGAGTGAGGGGCGGCGGCGTCGGGCAGCAGCGAGGCGTGGAGTAAGTAATGGTTGAGGTGAAGGCCTAGGGCGGAGGTGCCTCAGACCACACCGATGATGTTCTTTACTGAGTGTCTTTTTTTTCTTCAATATTACGTTATAAACTATACTGTGAGTCCATGGTTTTGATATCTTATGATTTATTTTATGTACATTTGCGTTCTTAGGTTATTTTTATTGATATTTCTTACTAGTTCACCAGCTATTTTGTTTTTAAAAGCCAATAATTTTCTCCTATTTATCAATCATTCTATTTTCATTGCTTTTTTGATCCATCTAATTACTTGTGTGTCGTGTGAATGTCTGCATCAATAACTTCTAGAAACCATAATTATTACACTTGTTTAATTAATGCTTATAATCCTGGTTTCATCTATGCCTTTCAACCCATTCCTCCTTCCTTCCTTCCTTCCTTCCTTCCTTCCTTCTTCCTTCCCTCCTCCTTCACACAACCAGAAGGGAAACACAAGTAGGTCTTCAGTACTTACAACGTCCACACACTAATCTGAGGCAGCCCTTAAAACACACACGTCTTTTATCCGTTGCGTCATTAACTTTCCACCTTTTACACTTGACGCATT
>JAXIVD010002039.1:15000-42500 GCA_036785275.1 Cancer borealis
TAATGTGAAGTTGGGAGTTGCAAGGGGTAGGAAGGAAGGGTGAGTGGGAAGGTGGAGGGGATAGGGATGGAAGGGTTAGTGGGAGAGACGAGATGGGGATGGGAGGTGGAGAGGGAATAGAGGATGGGGTACGGAAGGAAGGAAGAGTTGGAAGGGGAGGTAGGATGAGGAAGGGATAGATTGGGGAGTTGGAAGGACAAGGGAAGAGGGAGAAGGATTATATGAGGGAGTGGGAAAGGGGGAAAGGATAAGGATAGTCGGAGGAGTAAGGATAGAAATTAGGGTAGTTATAGAAGGGGAATGGAAAGGGGGAGGATAGAGGGATGGAGATGGATGGAGAGGGGGAGGAACGGTGGGAAAAGGGGAATGGGGGAATGGGGAGTGGGATGGGAGGAAGGGATAGTAATAGAAGGAGGAGTGGGAAGTAGGAAGAGTTAGGAGATAAGATGGGGTAGGGATGGAAAGGGAAGTTGGGAGTGGGGAGAGAGGAAGGTGTAGGGAGTGAAGGAAGCATGGGAAGGAAGGAAAAGGAGAGGGTAGAATGGGGAGTGGGGAGGGAAGATGGGATAGTGATAAGAGAGGAAGTAGAAAGGGGAAGAAGGGCTAGGGATGGAAGGGAGTAAATGGATGAAGGAAAGGGTAAGGATGGAAACGCAAGTAGAAAGGGAGGAAGGGGTAGTGATGGAAGGGGGATTGGGAAGATAGGAAAGGGTAGGGATGGAAGGAAAGTGGGGATAGAAGAAAGGGTAAAGATGGAATGGGAGTAGGGATGGAAGAAGAGGTAGGGATGGAAAGAAGAGTGAGGAGAGGCGAGGGGGTATGTATAATAGGAGGAGTTAGAAGGAGGGAAGAGGTAGAAATTGGCGCGGGAGTGTGGAGGTAAGAAGGGATAGGGATGGGAGGGAGAGTGGGAAGGTGAAGGGGAAATGGGGAGGTGGTAGATGGAGGAAATGGGAAGGGTTAGATTGGGGGGTGGGAAGAGATAGACTGAGGAGTGGGGAGGGAAAGTGGGGTAGAAATGGAAGGAGGAATTATGAGGGGGAGGAGTGGGGAGGTGGAGGGAAAGTGAGGAAATGATAGATGTGGGAGTTTGGAAGAAGGAAGGAGTAGGGATGGAAGGGGAAGTTAGCTGGGAGGATAGGGTAGGGATAGAAATATGTGTAAGGAGTAATAAGGAGTAGGGAAGGAAGGAGGAGTGGGGTGGGTTGAAGGGATAAGGATAGATGAGAAGAGGTATGGATGGAAGGATTATTGGGAAGAGGGGAAGGGGAATGGAAGGGGTAGAGATGAAAGTGGGAGTTTGGAGGATTAAGGAGAAAGCAGTATTGGGGAGGGAGGAAGGGTTAGGGATTAAGAGGGGAGTAAGGAGAGAGAAAGGGGAAGGGGGTAAGGATGGAGTGTGTGTGTGTGTGTGTGTGTGTGTGTGTGTGTGTGTGTGTGTGTGTGTGTGTGTGTGAGTGATTGAGTGTGAATGGGGGTGAGTGAGTGTGAGTGGGATTTGGGTGAGTTTGGGTGAGTGAGTGAGTGTGAATGTGGGTTAGTGAGTGAGTTTGCGTGCGAGTGAGTGTGTGATGTTAGTGTGGGTGAGTAAGTGTGAGTGTGGATGAGTAAGTGTGGGTGAGTGAGTGTGTGTGAGTGATTGAGTGTGCGTGTGGGTAAGTGAGTGTATATGACTGTGGGTGAGTTATTGTGAGTGTGGGTGAGTGAGTGTTAGTATGAGTGATTGAGTGTGTTTGAGTGTGGGTGAGTGAGTGTGAGTGTAATTTGGGTGAGTTTGCGTGAGTGAGTGTGAATGAGGGTTAATGAGTGAGTGAGTGATTGTTAGTGTGGGTGAGTGAGTGAGTGTGAGTGTGGGTGAGTGAGTGTGAGTGTGGTTGAGTGAGTGTGGGTGAGTGAGTGTAAGTGTGGGTGAGTGAGTGTGAGTGTGGTTGAGTGAGTGTGAGTGTGGGTGAGTGAGTGTGAGTGTGGGTGAGTGAGTGTGAGTGTGGTTGAGTGAGTGTGGGTGAGTGAATGTGAGTGTGGGTGAATGCGTGTGGGTGATGTGTGTGAGTGTGGGTGAGTGAATGTGAGTGTGGTTGAGTGAGTGTGGGTGAGTGAGTGTGAGTGTGGGTGATTGACTGTGAGTGTGGGTGAGTGAGTGAGTGTAAGTGTGGGTGAGTGAGTGAGTGTAAGTGTGGGTGAGTTACTGTGAGTGTGGATGATTGAGTGTGAGTGTGGGTGAGTGAGTGTGAGTGTGGGTGATTGAGTGTGAGTGTGGGTGAGTGAGTGAGTGTAAGTGTGGGTGAGTGAGTGAGTGTAAGTGTGGGTGAGTTACTGTGAGTGTGGATGATTGAGTGTGAGTGTGAGTGTGGGTGAGTGAGTGTGAGTGTGAGTGTGGGTGAGTGAGTGTGAGTGTGGGTGAGTGAGTGTGAGTGTGAGTGTGGGTGAGTGAGTGTGAGTATGAATGAGTGAGTGTGAGTGTGAGTGTGGGTGAGTGAGTGTGAGTGTGGGTGAGTGAGTGTGAGTGTGAGTGTGGGTGAGTGTGAGTGTGGGTGAGTGAGTGTGAGTGTGGGTGAGTGAGTGTGAGTGTGGATGAGTGAGTGTGAGTGTGGGTGAGTGAGTGTGAGTGTGAGTGTGGGTGATTGAGTGTGAGTGTGGGTGAGTGAGTGTGAGTGTGAGTGTGGGTGATTGAGTGTGAGTGTGAGTGTGGGTGATTGAGTGTGAGTGTGGGTGATTGAGTGTGAGTGTGAGTGTGGGTGAGTGAGTGTGAGTGTGAGTGTGGGTGATTGAGTGTGAGTGTGGGTGAGTGAGTGTGAGTGTGAGTGTGGGTGATTGAGTGTGAGTGTGAGTGTGGGTGAGTGAGTGTGAGTGTGAGTGTGGGTGATTGAGTGTGAGTGTGAGTGTGGGTGATTGAGTGTGAGTGTGGGTGATTGAGTGTGAGTGTGAGTGTGGGTGAGTGAGTGTGAGTGTGAGTGTGGGTGATTGAGTGTGAGTGTGGGTGAGTGAGTGTGAGTGTGAGTGTGGGTGATTGAGTGTGAGTGTGAGTGTGGGTGAGTGAGTGTGAGTGTGAGTGAGTGAGTGTGAGTGTGAGTGTGGGTGAGTGAGTGCGAGTGTAGGTGATTGAGTGTGAGTGTGAGTGTAGGTGAGTGAGTGTGAGTGTGGGTGATTGAGTGTGAGTGTGAGTGTGAGTGATTGAGTGTGAGTG
This sequence comes from Cancer borealis, assembly GCA_036785275.1. Classification (NCBI taxonomy): domain Eukaryota; kingdom Metazoa; phylum Arthropoda; class Malacostraca; order Decapoda; family Cancridae; genus Cancer; species Cancer borealis. The sequence goes on from JAXIVD010002039.1 coordinate 18,185, forward strand.
TGGGTGAGTGAGTGTGAGTGTGAGTGTGGGTGATTGAGTGTGAGTGTGGGTGAGTGAGTGTGAGTGTGGGTGAGTGAGTGTGAGTGTGGGTGAGTGAGTGTGAGTGTGGGTGATTGAGTGTGAGTGTGAGTGTGGGTGATTGAGTGTGAGTGTGAGTATGGGTGATTGAGTGTGAGTGTGAGTGTGGGTGATTGAGTGTGAGTGTGAGTGTGGGTGAGTGAGTGTGAGTGTGAGTGTGGATGAGTGAGTGTGAGTGTGGGTGATTGAGTGTGAGTGTGGGTGAGTGAGTGTGAGTGTGAGTGTGGGTGAGTGAGTGTGAGTGTGGGTGAGTGAGTGTGAGTGTGAGTGTGGGTGAGTGAGTGTGAGTGTGGGTGATTGAGTGTGAGTGTGAGTGTGGGTGAGTGAGTGTGAGTGTGAGTGTGGGTGAGTGAGTGTGAGTGTGGGTGAGTGAGTGTGAGTGTGGGTGATTGAGTGTGAGTGTGAGTGTGGGTGAGTGAGTGTGAGTGTGGGTGATTGAGTTTGAGTGTGAGTGTGGGTGAGTGAGTGTGAGTGTGAGTGTGGGTGATTGAGTGTGAGTGTGGGTGTGGGTGAGTGAGTGTGAGTGTGAGTGATTGAGTGTGAGTGTGAGTGTGGGTGAGTGAGTGTGAGTGTGAGTGAGTGAGTGTGAGTGTGAGTGTGGGTGAGTGAGTGTGAGTGTGAGTGTGGGTGAGTGAGTGTGAGTGTGAGTGTGGGTGAGTGAGTGTGAGTGTGAGTGTGGGTGATTGAGTGTGAGTGTGAGTGTGGGTGAGTGAGTGTGAGTGTGAGTGTGGGTGAGTGAGTGTGAGTGTAAGTGTGGGTGATTGAGTGTGAGTGTGGGTGAGTGAGTGTGAGTGTGAGTGTGGGTGAGTGAGTGTGAGTGTGGGTGAGTGAGTGTGAGTGTGAGTGTGGGTGATTGAGTGTGAGTGTGAGTGTGGGTGAGTGAGTGTGAGTGTGAGTGTGGGTGATTGAGTGTGAGTGTGAGTGTGAGTGAGTGAGTGTGAGTGTGGGTGATTGAGTGTGAGTGTGAGTGTGGGTGAGTGAGTGTGAGTGTGGGTGAGTGAGTGTGAGTATGAGTGTGGATGATTGAGTGTGAGTGCGAGTGTGGGTGAGTGAGTGTGTGTGGGTGATTGAGTGTGAGTGTGAGTGTGGGTGAGTGAGTGTGAGTGTGAGTGAGTGAGTGTGAGTGTGAGTGTGGGTGAGTGAGTGTGAGTGTGAGTGTGGGTGAGTGAGTGTGAGTGTGAGTGTGGGTGAGTGAGTGTGAGTGTGAGTGTGGGTGATTGAGTGTGAGTGTGAGTGTCGGTGAGTGAGTGTGAGTGTGAGTGTAGGTGATTGAGTGTGAGTGTGGGTGAGTGAGTGTGAGTGTGAGTTAGTGAGTGTGAGTGTGAGTGTGGGTGATTGAGTGTGAGTGTGAGTGTGGGTGATTGAGTGTGAGTGTGAGTGTGGGTGATTGAGTGTGAGTGTGAGTGTGGGTGATTGAGTGTGAGTGTGAGTGTGGGTGAGTGAGTGTGAGTGTGAGTGTGGGTGATTGAGTGTGAGTGTGAGTGTGGGTGAGTGAGTGTGAGTGTGGGTGATTGAGTGTGAGTGTGAGTGTGGGTGATTGAGTGTGAGTGTGAGTGTGGGTGAGTGAGTGTGAGTGTTAGTGTGGGTGATTGAGTGTGAGTGTTAGTGTGGGTGAGTGAGTGTGAGTGTGAGTGTGGGTGAGTGAGTGTGAGTGTGAGTGTGGGTGACTGAGTGTGAGTGTGGGTGATTGAGTGTGAGTGTGGGTGAGTGAGTGTGAGTGTGAGTGTGGGTGAATGAGTGTGAGTGTGGGTGAGTGAGTGTGAGTGTGAGTGTGGGTGAGTGAATGTGAGTGTGGGTGAGTGAGTGTGAGTGTGAGTGTGGGTGAATGAGTGTGAGTGTGGGTGAGTGAGTGTGAGTGTGAGTGTGGGTGAGTGAGTGTGAATGTGGGTGAGTGAGTGTGAGTGTGAGTGTGGGTGATTGAGTGTGTGTGAGTGTGGGTGAGTGAGTGTGAGTGTGAGTGTGGGTGAGTGAGTGTGAGTGTGAGTGATTGAATGTGAGTGTGAGTGTGGATGAGTGAGTGTGAGTGTGAGTGTGGGTGATTGAGTGCGAGTGTGGGTGATTGAGTGTGAGTGTGAGTGTGGGTGAGTGAGTGTGAGTGTGGGTGATTGAGTGTGAGTGTGAGTGTGGGTGAGTGAGTGTGAGTGTGGGTGAGTGAGTGTGAGTGTGGGTGATTGAGTGTGAGTGTGAGTGTGGGTGAGTGAGTGTGAGTGTGGGTGATTGAGTGTGAGTGTGAGTGTGGGTGAGTGAGTGTGAGTGTGGGTGCTTGAGTGTGAGTGTGAGTGTGGGTGAGTGAGTGTGAGTGTGAGTGTGGGTGATTGAGTGCGAGTGTGAGTGTGGGTGAGTGAGTGTGAGTGTGAGTGTGGGTGAGTGATGTGAGTGTGGGTGATTGAGTGTGAGTGTGAGGGTGGGTGAGTGAGTGTGAGTGTGGGTGATTGAGTGTGAGTGTGAGTGTGGGTGAGTGAGTGTGAGTGTGAGTGTTGGTGAGTGAGTGTGAGTGTAGGTGATTGATTGTGAGTGTGAGTGTGGATGAGTGAGTGTGAGTGTGAGTGTGGGTGAGTGAGTGTGAGTGTGGGTGATTGAGTGTGAGTGTGGGTGATTAAGTGTGAGTGTGAGTGTGGGTGAGTGAGTGTGAGTGTGGGTGATTGAGTGTGAGTGTAGGTGATTGAGTGTGAGTGTGAGTGTGGGTGAGTGAGTGTGAGTGTGGATGATTGAGTGTGAGTGTTGGTGAGTGAATGTGTGTGGGTGATTGAGTGTGAGTGTGGGTGATTGAGTGTGAGTGTGGGTGATTGAGTGTGAGTGTGGGTGAGTGAGTGTGAGTGTGGGTGATTGAGTGTGAGTGTGAGTGTGGCTGAGTGAGTGAGTGTGAGTGTGGCTGAGTGAGTGTGAGTGTGAGTGTGGCTGAGTGAGTGTGAGTGTGAGTGTGGGTGAGTGAGTGTGAGTGTGAGTGTGGGTGAGTGAGTGTGAGTGTGGGTGATTGAGTGCGAGTGTGTGTGGGTGAGTGAGTGTGAGTGTGAGTGTGGGTGAGTGAGTGTGAGTGTGAGTGTGGGTGAGTGTGAGTGTGAGTGTGGGTGATTGTGTGTGAGTGTGAGTGTGGGTGAGTGAGTGTGAGTGTGAGTGTGGGTGAATGAGTGTGAGTGTGGGTGAGTGAGTGTGAGTGTGAGTGTGGGTGAGTGAGTGTGAGTGTGGGTGAGTGAGTGTGAGTGTGAGTGTGGGTGATTGAGTGTGAGTGTGAGTGTGGGTGAGTGAGTGTGAGTGTGAGTGTGGATGAGTGAGTGTGAGTGTGAGTGTGGGTGAGTGAGTGTGAGTGTGGGTGATTGAGTGCGACTGTGAGTTTGGGTGAGTGAGTGTGAGTGTGAGTGTGGGTGAGTGAGTGTGAGTGTGGGTGATTGAGTGTGAGTGTGAGTGTGGGTGAGTGAGTGTGAGTGTGGGGGATTGAGTGTGAGTGTGAGTGTGGGTGAGTGAGTGTGAGTGTGGGTGATTGAGTGAGTGTGAGTGTGGGTGAGTGAGTGTGAGTGTGGGTGATTGAGTGTGAGTGTGAGTGTGGGTGAGTGAGTGTGAGTGTGAGTGTGGGTGATTGAGTGTGAGTGTGAGTGTGAGTGTGAGTGTGGGTGATTGAGTGTGAGTGTGAGTGTGGGTGAGTGAGTGTGGGTGTGGGTGAGTGAGTGTGAGTGTGGGTGAGTGAGTGTGAGTGTGAGTGTGGGTGAGTGAGTGTGAGTGTGAGTGTGGGTGTGAGTGTGGGTGATTGAGTGTGAGTGTGGGTGATTGAGTGTGAGTGTGAGTGTGGGTGATTGAGTGTGAGTGTGAGTGTGGGTGATTGAGTGTGAGTGTGAGTGTGGGTGAGTGAGTGTGAGTGTGGGTGAGTGAGTGTGAGTGTGAGTGTGGGTGAGTGAGTGTGAGTGTGGGTGATTGAGTGTGAGTGTGAGTGTGGGTGATTGAGTGTGAGTGTGGGTGAGTGAATGTGAGTGTGAGTGTGGGTGAGTGAGTGTGAGTGTGGGTGATTGAGTGTGAGTGTGAGTGTGGGTGATTGAGTGTGAGTGTGGGTGAGTGAGTGTGAGTGTGAGTGTGGGTGATTGAGTGTGAGTGTGAGTGTGGGTGATTGAGTGTGAGTGTGGGTGAGTGAGTGTGAGTGTGAGTGTGGGTGATTGAGTGTGAGTGTGGGTGAGTGAGTGTGAGTGTGGGTGATTGAGTGTGAGTGTGGGTGATTGAGTGTGAGTGTGGATGAGTGAGTGTGAGTGTGAGTGTGGGTGAGTGAGTGTGAGTGTGGGTGATTGAGTGTGAGTGTGAGTGTGGGTGAGTGAGTGTGAGTGTGGGTGATTGAGTGTGAGTGTGAGTGTGGGTGAGTGAGTGTGAGTGTGAGTGAGTGTGAGTGTGAGTGTGGGTGATTGAGTGTGAGTGTGAGTGTGGGTGAGTGAGTGTGAGTGTGGGTGATTGAGTGTGAGTGTGGGTGAGTGAGTGTGAGTGTGGGTGATTGAGTGTGAGTGTGGGTGATTGAGTGTGAGTGTGGGTGATTGAGTGTGAGTGTGAGTGTGAGTGTGGGTGATTGAGTGTGAGTGAGTGAGTGTGAATGTGAGTGTGGGTGAGTGAGTGTGAGTGTGGGTGAGTGAGTATGAGTGTGGGTGAGTGAGTGTGAGTGTGAATGTGGGTGAGTGAGTGTGAGTGTGAGTGAGTGAGTGAGTGTGAGTGTGAGTGTGGGTGAGTGAGTGTGAGTGTGAGTGAGTGAGTGTGAGTGTGGGTGAGTGAGTGTGAGTGTGAGTGAGTGTGAATGTGAGTGTGGGTGAGTGAGTGTGAGTGTGGGTGTGGGTGAGTGAGTGTGAGTGTGAGTGAGTGAGTGTGAGTGTGGGTGATTGAGTGTGAGTGTGAGTGTCAGTGTGTGTGAGTGTGGGTGATTGAGTGTGAGTGTGAGTGTGAGTGTGAGTGTGGTTGAGTGAGTGTGAGTGTGAGTGAGTGTGAGTGTGAGTGTGGGTGAGTGAGTGTGAGTGTGGGTGAGTGAGTGTGAGTGTGAGTGTGGGTGAGTGAGTGTGATTGTGAGTGAGTGAGTGTGAGTGTGAGTGTGGGTGAGTGAGTGTGAGTGTGAGTGAGTGAGTGTGAGTGTGGGTGAGTGAGTGTGAGTGTGAGTGAGTGAGTGTGAGCGTGGGTGAGTGAGGGAGAAAAGAGGGGGCAGGGCTGGATGGATGGGGGTGTCGGGTGAGGGAGAGAGGATGGGGCAGGGTCGGATAGATGGGGGAGTGGGGTGAGGGAGAGAGGAGGGGGCAGGGCCGGATGGATGGGGGAGTTGGGTAAGGGAGATAGGAGGGGACAGGGCTGGGTGGATTGGGGAAGGGGGTGTTGGTGATAGGAGAGGGCAGGGGTGGATGGATAGGAGAGTGGGGTGAGGGAGAGAGGAGGGGGCAGACCTTGATGGATGGGGGAGTGGGGTGAGGGTGAGAAGAAGGGGTAGGACTGGATGGATGCGGGAGCGGGGTGAGGAAGAAAATAGGGGGCAGGGTTGGATTTATGGGGGAGTGGGGTGAGGGAGAAAGAAGGGGGCAGGGCTGGATGGATGTGGGAGAGGGGTGAGGGAGAGAGGAAGGGGCAGGGCTGGATGGATGGGGGAGTCGGGTGAGGCAGAGAGGAGAGGGCAGGGATAGATGGGATGAGGGAGAGAGGAGGGGTCAGGTCTGGATGGGTGGGGTAGTTGGGTGAGGGAGAGAGGAGGGGGCAGGGCTGGATGGATAAGGGAGTGGGGTGAGGGAGAGAGAAGGGGGCAGGGTTGGAAGGATGGTGGAATGGGGTGAGGGAGAGAGGAAGTGGCAGGGCTGGATGGATGGGGGAGAGGGGTGAAGGCAAGATGGATTGGGGAGTAGGGAGAGGTGGACAGAAATGGGCAAGGCCGGATGGATGGGAGAGTGGGGTGAGGGAGATAGTAGGGAGCAGGGCTGGATGGATGGGGGAGTGGGATGAGGGAGAGAGGAGGAGGTAGGGCTGGATAGATGGGGGAGTGGGGTGAGAGAGCGAGGAGAAGGCAGGGCTGGATGAATTGGGGTGAGGGAGAGAGGAGGAGGCAGGGCTGGATGGATGAGGGAATGGGGTGAGGGAGAGAGGAGGGGGCAGAGCTGGTTGGATGGGGAAGTGGGGTGAGGGAGAGAGGAGGGGGCAGGGCTGGATGGATAGAGGAGTAGGGTGAGGGAAAGAGGAGGGGGCAGGGCTGAATGGATGGGGTAGTCGGGTGAGCGAGGGATGTGGGGGCAAGGCTGGATGGATGGGGGAATGGGGTGAGGGAGAGAGGAGTGGGCAGGGCTGGATAGATGAGGGAGTGGGCTGAGGGAGTGAGGATGGGGCAGGGCTGGATGGATGGGGGAGTGGGTTGAGGAAGAGAGGAGGGGGCAGGACTGGATGGATGAGGGAGTGGGGTGAGGGAGAAAATATGGGGCAGGACTGGATGGATGCGCGAGTTAGGTGAGGGAGAGAGGAGGAGGCAGTGCTGGATGCATTGGGGAGTGGGTTGAGGGAGAGAGGATGGGGTACTGCTGGATGGATGGGGGAGTGGGGTGAGGGTAAGTTGAGGGGGCAGGGCTGGATGGATGGGGGAGTGGCGTGAGGGAAAAAAGAGTGGGCAGGGCTGGATGGATGAGGGAGTGGGGTGAGGGTTAGAGGAAGGGGCAGGGCTGGATGGATGCGGGAGTGGGGTGAGGGAGAAAAGAGGGGGCAGGACTGGATGGATGGGGAAGTGGGGTGAGGAAGAGAGGACGGGGTAGGGCTGGATGGATGGGGGAGTGGAGTGAGGGAGAGAGGAGGAGGCAGGGTTGGATGGATGGGGGAGTGGGGTGAGGGAAAAAGGAGGGGGCAGGGCTGGATGGATAGGTAAGTGAGGTGAGGGAAAGAGAAGGCGGCAGGGCTGAATGGATCGGGGAATGGGGTGAGGAAGAGAGGAGGAGGCAGGGCTGGATGGATAGAGGAGTGGGGTGAGGGAAAGAGGAGGAGGCAGGGGCTGGATGGATAGGGGAGTGGGTTTGAGAGAGAGAGGAAGGTACAGGGCAAGATGGATGAGGGAGTAGGGTGAGGGAGAGAGAAGGGGGCAGGGCTGGATTGATGGGAGAATGGGGTGAGGGAGAGAGGAGGAGACAGGGCTGGATGGATGGGGGAGTGGGGTGAGTGAGAGAGGAGGGGGCAGAGTAGGGTGGATCGGGGAGTGGGGTGAGGGGTGAGGATGGGGCAGGTCTGGATTGATGGGGGACTGGGGTGAGGGATAGAGGAGGGGGCAGGGCTGGATGGATGGGGGGCTCGGGTGAGGGAGCGATGATGGGGCAGGGCCGGATTAATGGGGGAATGGGGTGAGGGAGAGAGGTGGGGGCAGGGCTGGATAGATGTGGGTGTGGGGTGAGGGTGAGAGGAAGGGGCAGGGCTGGATGGATGCGGGAGTGGGGTGAGGGAGAAAAGAAGGGGCAGGGCTGGATGGAGTGTGAGTGTGAGTGTGGGTGAGTGAGTGTGAGTGTGAGTGTGGGTGATTGAGTGTGAGTGTGAGTGTGGGTGATTGAGTGTGAGTGTGGGTGATTGAGTGTGAGTGTGAGTGTGGGTGAGTGAGTGTGAGTGTGAGTGTGGGTGATTGAGTGTGAGTGTGGGTGAGTGAGTGTGAGTGTGAGTGTGGGTGATTGAGTGTGAGTGTGAGTGTGGGTGAGTGAGTGTGAGTGTGAGTGAGTGAGTGTGAGTGTGAGTGTGGGTGAGTGAGTGCGAGTGTAGGTGATTGAGTGTGAGTGTGAGTGTAGGTGAGTGAGTGTGAGTGTGGGTGATTGAGTGTGAGTGTGAGTGTGAGTGATTGAGTGTGAGTGTGGGTGAGTGAGTGTGAGTGTGAGTGTGGGTGATTGAGTGTGAGTGTGGGTGAGTGAGTGTGAGTGTGGGTGAGTGAGTGTGAGTGTGGGTGAGTGAGTGTGAGTGTGGGTGATTGAGTGTGAGTGTGAGTGTGGGTGATTGAGTGTGAGTGTGAGTGTGGGTGATTGAGTGTGAGTGTGAGTGTGGGTGATTGAGTGTGAGTGTGAGTGTGGGTGAGTGAGTGTGAGTGTGAGTGTGGATGAGTGAGTGTGAGTGTGGGTGATTGAGTGTGAGTGTGGGTGAGTGAGTGTGAGTGTGAGTGTGGGTGAGTGAGTGTGAGTGTGGGTGAGTGAGTGTGAGTGTGAGTGTGGGTGAGTGAGTGTGAGTGTGGGTGATTGAGTGTGAGTGTGAGTGTGGGTGAGTGAGTGTGAGTGTGAGTGTGGGTGAGTGAGTGTGAGTGTGGGTGAGTGAGTGTGAGTGTGGGTGATTGAGTGTGAGTGTGAGTGTGGGTGAGTGAGTGTGAGTGTGGGTGATTGAGTTTGAGTGTGAGTGTGGGTGAGTGAGTGTGAGTGTGAGTGTGGGTGATTGAGTGTGAGTGTGGGTGTGGGTGAGTGAGTGTGAGTGTGAGTGATTGAGTGTGAGTGTGAGTGTGGGTGAGTGAGTGTGAGTGTGAGTGAGTGAGTGTGAGTGTGAGTGTGGGTGAGTGAGTGTGAGTGTGAGTGTGGGTGAGTGAGTGTGAGTGTGAGTGTGGGTGAGTGAGTGTGAGTGTGAGTGTGGGTGATTGAGTGTGAGTGTGAGTGTGGGTGAGTGAGTGTGAGTGTGAGTGTGGGTGAGTGAGTGTGAGTGTAAGTGTGGGTGATTGAGTGTGAGTGTGAGTGTGGGTGAGTGAGTGTGAGTGTGAGTGTGGGTGAGTGAGTGTGAGTGTGGGTGAGTGAGTGTGAGTGTGAGTGTGGGTGATTGAGTGTGAGTGTGAGTGTGGGTGAGTGAGTGTGAGTGTGGGTGATTGAGTGTGAGTGTGAGTGTGAGTGAGTGAGTGTGAGTGTGGGTGATTGAGTGTGAGTGTGAGTGTGGGTGAGTGAGTGTGAGTGTGGGTGAGTGAGTGTGAGTATGAGTGTGGATGATTGAGTGTGAGTGCGAGTGTGGGTGAGTGAGTGTGTGTGGGTGATTGAGTGTGAGTGTGAGTGTGGGTGAGTGAGTGTGAGTGTGAGTGAGTGAGTGTGAGTGTGAGTGTGGGTGAGTGAGTGTGAGTGTGAGTGTGGGTGAGTGAGTGTGAGTGTGAGTGTGGGTGAGTGAGTGTGAGTGTGAGTGTGGGTGATTGAGTGTGAGTGTGAGTGTCGGTGAGTGAGTGTGAGTGTGAGTGTGGGTGAGTGAGTGTGAGTGTGAGTGTGGGTGATTGAGTGTGAGTGTGAGTGTGGGTGAGTGAGTGTGAGTGTGAGTTAGTGAGTGTGAGTGTGAGTGTGGGTGATTGAGTGTGAGTGTGAGTGTGGGTGATTGAGTGTGAGTGTGAGTGTGGGTGATTGAGTGTGAGTGTGAGTGTGGGTGATTGAGTGTGAGTGTGAGTGTGGGTGAGTGAGTGTGAGTGTGAGTGTGGGTGATTGAGTGTGAGTGTGAGTGTGGGTGAGTGAGTGTGAGTGTGGGTGATTGAGTGTGAGTGTGAGTGTGGGTGATTGAGTGTGAGTGTGAGTGTGGGTGAGTGAGTGTGAGTGTTAGTGTGGGTGATTGAGTGTGAGTGTTAGTGTGGGTGAGTGAGTGTGAGTGTGAGTGTGGGTGAGTGAGTGTGAGTGTGAGTGTGGGTGAGTGAGTGTGAGTGTGGGTGATTGAGTGTGAGTGTGGGTGAGTGAGTGTGAGTGTGAGTGTGGGTGAATGAGTGTGAGTGTGGGTGAGTGAGTGTGAGTGTGAGTGTGGGTGAGTGAATGTGAGTGTGGGTGAGTGAGTGTGAGTGCGAGTGTGGGTGAATGAGTGTGAGTGTGGGTGAGTGAGTGTGAGTGTGAGTGTGGGTGAGTGAGTGTGAATGTGGGTGAGTGAGTGTGAGTGTGAGTGTGGGTGATTGAGTGTGTGTGAGTGTGGGTGAGTGAGTGTGAGTGTGAGTGTGGGTGAGTGAGTGTGAGTGTGAGTGATTGAATGTGAGTGTGAGTGTGGATGAGTGAGTGTGAGTGTGAGTGTGGGTGATTGAGTGCGAGTGTGGGTGATTGAGTGTGAGTGTGAGTGTGGGTGAGTGAGTGTGAGTGTGGGTGATTGAGTGTGAGTGTGAGTGTGGGTGAGTGAGTGTGAGTGTGGGTGAGTGAGTGTGAGTGTGGGTGATTGAGTGTGAGTGTGAGTGTGGGTGAGTGAGTGTGAGTGTGGGTGATTGAGTGTGAGTGTGAGTGTGGGTGAGTGAGTGTGAGTGTGAGTGTGGGTGAGTGAGTGTGAGTGTGAGTGTGGGTGATTGAGTGCGAGTGTGAGTGTGGGTGAGTGAGTGTGAGTGTGAGTGTGGGTGAGTGATGTGAGTGTGGGTGATTGAGTGTGAGTGTGAGGGTGGGTGAGTGAGTGTGAGTGTGGGTGATTGAGTGTGAGTGTGAGTGTGGGTGAGTGAGTGTGAGTGTGAGTGTGGGTGAGTGAGTGTGAGTGTAGGTGATTGATTGTGAGTGTGAGTGTGGGTGAGTGAGTGTGAGTGTGAGTGTGGGTGAGTGAGTGTGAGTGTGGGTGATTGAGTGTGAGTGTGGGTGATTAAGTGTGAGTGTGAGTGTGGGTGAGTGAGTGTGAGTGTGGGTGATTGAGTGTGAGTGTGGGTGATTGAGTGTGAGTGTGAGTGTGGGTGAGTGAGTGTGAGTGTGGATGATTGAGTGTGAGTGTGGGTGAGTGAATGTGTGTGGGTGATTGAGTGTGAGTGTGGGTGATTGAGTGTGAGTGTGGGTGATTGAGTGTGAGTGTGGGTGAGTGAGTGTGAGTGTGGGTAATTGAGTGTGAGTGTGAGTGTGGCTGAGTGAGTGAGTGTGAGTGTGGCTGAGTGAGTGTGAGTGTGAGTGTGGCTGAGTGAGTGTGAGTGTGAGTGTGGGTGAGTGAGTGTGAGTGTGAGTGTGGGTGAGTGAGTGTGAGTGTGGGTGATTGAGTGCGAGTGTGTGTGGGTGAGTGAGTGTGAGTGTGAGTGTGGGTGAGTGAGTGTGAGTGTGAGTGTGGGTGAGTGTGAGTGTGAGTGTGGGTGATTGTGTGTGAGTGTGAGTGTGGGTGAGTGAGTGTGAGTGTGAGTGTGGGTGAATGAGTGTGAGTGTGGGTGAGTGAGTGTGAGTGTGAGTGTGGGTGAGTGAGTGTGAGTGTGGGTGAGTGAGTGTGAGTGTGAGTGTGGGTGATTGAGTGTGAGTGTGAGTGTGGGTGAGTGAGTGTGAGTGTGAGTGTGGATGAGTGAGTGTGAGTGTGAGTGTGGGTGAGTGAGTGTGAGTGTGAGTGTGGGTGATTGAGTGCGAGTGTGAGTGTGGGTGAGTGAGTGTGAGTGTGAGTGTGGGTGAGTGAGTGTGAGTGTGGGTGATTGAGTGTGAGTGTGAGTGTGGGTGAGTGAGTGTGAGTGTGGGGGATTGAGTGTGAGTGTGAGTGTGGGTGAGTGAGTGTGAGTGTGGGTGATTGAGTGAGTGTGAGTGTGGGTGAGTGAGTGTGAGTGTGGGTGATTGAGTGTGAGTTTGAGTGTGGGTGAGTGAGTGTGAGTGTGAGTGTGGGTGATTGAGTGTGAGTGTGAGTGTGAGTGTGAGTGTGGGTGATTGAGTGTGAGTGTGAGTGTGGGTGAGTGAGTGTGGGTGTGGGTGAGTGAGTGTGAGTGTGGGTGAGTGAGTGTGAGTGTGAGTGTGGGTGAGTGAGTGTGAGTGTGAGTGTGGGTGTGAGTGTGGGTGATTGAGTGTGAGTGTGAGTGTGGGTGATTGAGTGTGAGTGTGAGTGTGGGTGATTGAGTGTGAGTGTGAGTGTGGGTGATTGAGTGTGAGTGTGAGTGTGGGTGAGTGAGTGTGAGTGTGGGTGAGTGAGTGTGAGTGTGAGTGTGGGTGAGTGAATGTGAGTGTGGGTGATTGAGTGTGAGTGTGAGTGTGGGTGATTGAGTGTGAGTGTGGGTGAGTGAGTGTGAGTGTGAGTGTGGGTGAGTGAGTGTGAGTGTGGGTGATTGAGTGTGAGTGTGAGTGTGGGTGATTGAGTGTGAGTGTGGGTGAGTGAGTGTGAGTGTGAGTGTGGGTGATTGAGTGTGAGTGTGAGTGTGGGTGATTGAGTGTGAGTGTGGGTGAGTGAGTGTGAGTGTGAGTGTGGGTGATTGAGTGTGAGTGTGGGTGAGTGAGTGTGAGTGTGGGTGATTGAGTGTGAGTGTGGGTGATTGAGTGTGAGTGTGGGTGAGTGAGTGTGAGTGTGAGTGTGGGTGAGTGAGTGTGAGTGTGGGTGATTGAGTGTGAGTGTGAGTGTGGGTGAGTGAGTGTGAGTGTGGGTGATTGACTGTGAGTGTGAGTGTGGGTGAGTGAGTGTGAGTGTGAGTGAGTGTGAGTGTGAGTGTGGGTGATTGAGTGTGAGTGTGAGTGTGGGTGAGTGAGTGTGAGTGTGGGTGATTGAGTGTGAGTGTGGGTGAGTGAGTGTGAGTGTGGGTGATTGAGTGTGAGTGTGGGTGATTGAGTGTGAGTGTGGGTGATTGAGTGTGAGTGTGAGTGAGTGTGAGTGTGAGTGTGGGTGATTGAATGTGAGTGTGAGTGAGTGAGTGTGAGTGTGAGTGTGGGTGAGTGAGTGTGAGTGTGGGTGAGTGAGTATGAGTGTGGGTGAGTGAGTGTGAGTGTGAGTGTGGGTGAGTGAGTGTGAGTGTGAGTGAGTGAGTGAGTGTGAGTGTGAGTGTGGGTGAGTGAGTGTGAGTGTGAGTGAGTGAGTGTGAGTGTGGGTGAGTGAGTGTGAGTGTGAGTGAGTGTGAATGTGAGTGTGGGTGAGTGAGTGTGAGTGTGGGTGTGGGTGAGTGAGTGTGAGTGTGAGTGAGTGAGTGTGAGTGTGGGTGATTGAGTGTGAGTGTGAGTGTCAGTGTGTGTGAGTGTGGGTGATTGAGTGTGAGTGTGAGTGTGAGTGTGAGTGTGTGTGTGAGTGAGTGTGAGTGTGAGTGTGGGTGAGTGAGTGTGAGTGTGGGTGAGTGAGTGTGAGTGTGAGTGTGGGTGAGTGAGTGTGAGTGTGAGTGAGTGAGTGTGAGTGTGAGTGTGGGTGAGTGAGTGTGAGTGTGAGTGTGGGTGAGTGAGTGTGAGTGTGAGTGTGGGTGAGTGAGTGTGAGTGTGGGTGTGGGTGAGTGAGTGTGAGTGTGAGTGAGTGAGTGTGAGTGTGGGTGATTGAGTGTGAGTGTGAGTGTCAGTGTGTGTGAGTGTGGGTGATTGAGTGTGAGTGTGAGTGTGAGTGTGAGTGTGGTTGAGTGAGTGTGAGTGTGAGTGAGTGTGAGTGTGAGTGTGGGTGAGTGTGAGTGTGGGTGAGTGAGTGTGAGTGTGAGTGTGGGTGAGTGAGTGTGAGTGTGAGTGAGTGAGTGTGAGTGTGGGTGAGTGAGTGTGAGTGTGAGTGAGTGAGTGTGAGTGTGGGTGAGTGAGTGTGAGTGTGAGTGAGTGAGTGTGAGCGTGGGTGAGTGAGGGAGAAAAGAGGGGGCAGGGCTGGATGGATGGGGGTGTCGGGTGAGGGAGAGAGGATGGGGCAGGGCTGGATAGATGGGGGAGTGGGGTGAGGGAGAGAGGAGGGGGCAGGGCCGGATGGATGGGGGAGTTGGGTAAGGGAGATAGGAGGGGACAGGGCTGGATGGATTGGGGAAGGGGGTGTTGGTGATAGGAGAGGGCAGGGGTGGATGGATAGGAGAGTGGGGTGAGGGAGAGAGGAGGGGGCAGACCTTGATGGATGGGGGAGTGGGGTGAGGGTGAGAAGAAGGGGTAGGACTGGATGGATGCGGGAGCGGGGTGAGAAAGAAAATAGGGGGCAGGGTTGGATTTATGGGGGAGGGGGGTGAGGGAGAAAGAAGGGGGCAGGGCTGGATGGATGGGGGAGAGGGGTGAGGGAGAGAGGAAGGGGCAGGGCTGGATGGATGGGGGAGTCGGGTGAGGCAGAGAGGAGAGGGCAGGGATAGATGGGATGAGGGAGAGAGGAGGGGTCAGGTCTGGATGGGTGGGGTAGTTGGGTGAGGGAGAGAGGAGGGGGCAGGGCTGGATGGATAAGGGAGTGGGGTGAGGGAGAGAGAAGGGGGCAGGGTTGGAAGGATGGTGGAATGGGGTGAGGGAGAGAGGAAGTGGCAGGGCTGGATGGATGGGGGAGAGGGGTGAAGGCAAGATGGATTGGGGAGTAGGGAGAGGTGGACAGAAATGGGCAAGGCCGGATGGATGGGAGAGTGGGGTGAGGGAGATAGTAGGGAGCAGGGCTGGATGGATGGGGGAGTGGGATGAGGGAGAGAGGAGGAGGTAGGGCTGGATAGATGGGGGAGTGGGGTGAGAGAGCGAGGAGAAGGCAGGGCTGGATGAATTGGGGTGAGGGAGAGAGGAGGAGGCAGGGCTGGATGGATGAGGGAATGGGGTGAGGGAGAGAGGAGGGGGCAGAGCTGGTTGGATGGGGAAGTGGGGTGAGGGAGAGAGGAGGGGGCAGGGCTGGATGGATAGAGGAGTAGGGTGAGGGAAAGAGGAGGGGGCAGGGCTGAATGGATGGGGTAGTCGGGTGAGCGAGGGATGTGGGGGCAAGGCTGGATGGATGGGGGAATAGGGTGAGGGAGAGAGGAGTGGGCAGGGCTGGATAGATGAGGGAGTGGGCTGAGGGAGTGAGGATGGGGCAGGGCTGGATGGATGGGGGAGTGGGTTGAGGAAGAGAGGAGGGGGCAGGACTGGATGGATGAGGGAGTGGGGTGAGAGAGAAAATATGGGGCAGGACTGGATGGATGCGCGAGTTAGGTGAGGGAGAGAGGAGGAGGCAGTGCTGGATGCATTGGGGAGTGGGTTGAGGGAGAGAGGAGGGGGTACTGCTGGATGGATGGGGGAGTGGGGTGAGGGAAAAAAGAGTGGGCAGGGCTGGATAGAAGAGGGAGTGGGGTGAGGGTTAGAGGAAGGGGCAGGGCTGGATGGATGCGGGAGTGGGGTGAGGGAGAAAAGATGGGGCAGGACTGGATGGATGGGGAAGTGGGGTGAGGAAGAGAGGACGGGGCAGGGCTGGATGGATGGGGGAGTGGGGTGAGGGAGAGAGGAGGAGGCAGGGTTGGATGGATGGGGGAGTGGGGTGAGGGAGAAAGGAGGGGGCAGGGCTGGATGGATAGGGGAATGGGGTGAGGGAGAGAGGAGTGAGCAGGGATGGATGGATGGGGGAGTGGGTAGAGGGTGAAAGGAAGGGACATGGCTGGATGGATGCGGGAGTGGGTTGAGGTAGAAAAGATGGGGCAGGGCTGAATGGATGGGGTGAGTGGAGTGAGGGAAAAAGGAGGGTGCAGGGCTGGATGGAGGGGTGAGTGGGTAGAGGGAGAGAGGAAGGGGCAGGGCAGGATGGATGGGGGAAGGGGGTGATGGAAAGAGGAGGGGGCAGGGCTGGATGGATAGGGAAGTGAGGTGAGGAAAAGAGGAGGGGAATGGGCAGGATGGATGGGGGAAGGGGGTGACGGAGAGAGGAGGGGGCAGGGCTGGATGGATAGGGAAGGGAGGTGAGGGATAGAGGAGGGGGCAGGGCTGAATGGATCGGGGAGTGGGGTGAGGAAAAGAGGAGGAGAAAGGGCAGGATGGATGGGGAAAGGGGCTGACGGAGAGAGGAGGGGGCAGGACTGGATGGATGGGGGAGTGGGGTGAGGAAGAGAGGAGGAGGCAAGGCTGGATGGATAGGGGAGTGGGGTGAGGGAAAGAGGAGGAGGCAGGGCTGGATGGATAGGGGAGTGGGGTGAGGGAAAGATGAGGAGGCAGGGCTGGATGGATAGGGGAGTAGGTTGAGAGAGAGAGAGGAAGGTACAGGGCAGGGTGGATGGGGGAGTGGGGTGAGGGAGAGAGGAGGGGTCAAGGCTGGATTGATGGGAGAATGGGGTGAGGGAGAGAGGAGGAGGCAGGGCTAGATGGATGGGGGAGTGGGGTAAGGGAGAGAGGAGGGGGCAGGGCTGGATTGATGGGAGAATGGGGTGAGGGAGAGAGGAGGAGGCAAGGCTAGATGGATGGGGGAGTGGGGTGAGGGAGAGAGGAGGGGTCAGGGCTGGATTGATGGGAGAATGGGGTGAGGGAGAGAGGAGGAGGCAGGGCTAGATGGATGGGGGAGTGGGGTAAGGGAGAGAGGAGGGGGCAGGGCTGGATTGATAGGAGAATGGGGTAAGAGCGAGAGAGGAGGAGGCAGGGCTGGATGGGTGGGGGAGTGGGGTAAGGGAGAGAGGAGTGAGCAGAGCAGGGTTGATCGGGGAGTTAGGTGAGGGGTGAGAATGGGGCAGGGCTGGATTGATGGGGGACTGGGGTGAGGGAGAGAAGAGGGGGCAAGGCTGGATGGATGGGGTTTAGGGTGAGGGAGCGATGATGGGGCAGGGCCGGATTAATGGGGGTGAGGGAGAGAGGTGGGGACAGGACTGGATAGATGTGGGAGTGGGATGAGGGTGAGAGGAAGGGGCAAGGCTGGATGGATGCGGGAGTGGGGTGAGGGAGAAAAGAGGGGGCAGGGCTGGATGGATGAGGGGTCGGGTGAGGGAGAGAGGATGGGGTAGGGCTGGATGGATGGGGGAGTGGGGTGAGGGAGATAGGAGGGGACAGGGCTGGATGGATAGGGGAGTAGGGTGAGGGAGAGAGTAGAGGGCAGTGCTGGATGGATAGGGGAGTCGGGTGAGGGTGACAGGAAGGGGTAGGACTGGGTGGATGCGGGAGCGGGATGAGGGAGAAAAGAGGGGGCAGGGCTGGATAGATAGGCGAGTGGGGTGAGGGAGATTGGAGGGAACAGGGATGGATGGATGGGGGAGTGGGGTGAGGGATAAAGGAGGGAGCAGGGCTAGATGGATAGAAGAGTGTGTTGAGGGAGAGGGGAGGGGTCAGGGCTGGATGGATGGGGGAGTGACGTAAGGGAGAGAGAAGGGGGCAGGGCAGGGTTGATGGGGGAGTGGGTTGAGGGAGAGAGGAGGGGGCAGGGCTAGATGGATAGAAGTGTGTTGAGGGAGAGGGGAGGGGTCAGGGCTGGATGGATGGGGGAGTGACGTAAGGGAGAGAGAAGGGGGCAGGGCAGGGTTGATGGGGGAGTGGGTTGAGGGAGAGAGGAGGGGGCAGGGCTAGATGGATGCGAGAATGGGATGAGGGTGAAAGGAAGGGACATGGCTGGATGGTTGCGGGAGTGGGTTGAGGAAGAAAAGAGGGGGCAGGGCTGAATGGATAGGGGAGTAGAGTGAGGGAGAAAGGAGGGTGCAGGGCTGGATGGAGGGGTGAGTGGGGTGAGGGAGAGAGGAGTGGGCAGGGCTGGATGGATAGAGAAGTGAGGTGAGGGAAAGAGGAGGGGGCAGGGCAGGATTGATGGGGGAAGGGCGTGACGGAGAGAGGAGGGGGCAGGGCTGGATGGATGGGGGAGTGGGGTGAGGAAGATAGTAGGAGGCAGGGCTAGATGGATAGGGGAGTGGGTTGAGAGAAAGAGGAGGAGGCAGGGCTGGATGGATAGGGGAGTGGGTTGAGAGAGAGAGAGAGAGAGAGAGAGAGAGAGAGAGAGAGAGAGAGGGAGAGAGAGAGAGAGAGAGAGAGAGAGAGAGAGAGAGAGAGAGAGAGAGAGAGAGAGAGAGGAAGGTACAGGGCAGGGTGGATGGGGGAGTGGGGTGAGGGAGAGAGGAGGAGGTAGGGCTGGATGGATTGGAGAATGGGGTGAGGGAGAGAGGAGGAGGCAGGACTGGATGGATGGGGGAGTGGGGTGAGGGAGAGAGGAGGGGGCAGGGCTGGATTGATGGGAGGATTGGGTGAGGGAGAGAGGAGGAGGCAGGGCGTGATGGATGTGGGAGTGGGGTGAGGGAGAGAGGAGGGGGCAGAGCAGGGTGGATCGGGAAGTGGGGTGAGGGGTGAGGATGGGGCAGGGCTGGATTGATGGGGGACTGGGGTGAGGGAGAGAGGAGGAGGCCGGGCTGGATGGATTGGGGAGTGGGATGAGGGAGAGAGAAGGGGGAAGGGCTCGATGGATGGGGGAGTCGGGTGAGGGTGAGAGGAAAGGGCAGGGTTCGATGGATGCGGGAGTGGGGTAAGGGAGAAAACAGGGGGCATGGCTAGATGGAGAGGGAAGTAGGTTGAGGGAGGCAGGAGGGGGCAGGGCTGTATGGATGGGGGAGTTGGGTGAGGGAGAGAGGAGGGGACAGGGCTAGATGGATGAAGGAGTGGGGTAAGGGAGAAAATAGAGTGCAAGGCTGGATGGATGGGGGAGTGGGGTGAGTGAGAGAGGAGGGGAGAGGGCTGGATGGATTGGGTACTAGGGTGAGGAAGAGAGGGTCAGGGCTGGATGGATGGGGAAGTTGGGTGAGGGAGAGAAGAGGGGGCACGGCTTGATGGATGGGGGAGTGAGGTGAGGGAGAGAGGAGGGGGCAGGGCTGGATGGATGAGGGAGTGCGTTGAGGGAGAGGGGAGGGGCCAGGGCTGGATGGATGGGGGATTGGGGTGAGGGAGAAAATAGGGGGCAGGACTAGATGGATGAGCGAGTTGGGTGAGGGAAAGAGGAGGAGGCAGTGCTGGATGGATGGGGGAGTTGGGTGAAAGAGAGAGGAGGGGGCAGGGCTGGATTGATGGTGGAGTCGGGTGAGGGAGAGAGGAGGGGGCAGGGCTGGATGGATGAAGGAGGGGGGTGAGGGTGAGAGGAAGGGGCAGGGCTGGATGGGTGCGGGAGTGGGTTTGAGGGAGAAAAGAGGGGACAGGACTGGATGGATGGGGGAATGGGGTGAGGGAGAAAAGAGAGGGCAGGGCTGGATTGATGGGGGATTGGGGTGAGGGAGAGAGGAGGGAGGAGGTATGGATGGAGGGGGGAGTGGGGTGAGGGATAAAGGAAGGAGCAGAGCTGGATGGATACGGGAGTGTGTTGAGGGAGAGGGGAGGGGTCAGGGCTGGATGGATGGGGGAGTGAGGTGAGGGAGAGAGGAGGAGGCAGGGCTGGATGGATGGGAGAGTGGGATGAGGGTGCAAGGAAGGGATAGGGCTGGATGGATGCGGGAGTGGGTTGAGGGAGAAAAGAGGGGGCAGGGCTGAATGGATGGGGGAGTGGAGTGAGGGAGATAGGAGGGTGCAGGGCTGGATGGAGGGGGGAGTGGGGTGAGGGAGAGAGGAGGGGGCAGGACTGGATGGATAGGGAAGTCAGGTGAGGTAGAGAGGAGGGGGCAGGGCTGGAGGGATGGGGGAATGAGGTGAGAAAAAGAGGAGGGGGCAGGGCAGAATCGATGGGGGAAGGGGGTGAGGGAGAGAGGAGGGAGCAGGGCTGGATGGGTGGGGGAGGGGGATGAGGGAGAGAGGAGGGAGCAGGGCTGGATGGATGGGGGAAGGGGGTGAAGGAGAGAGGAGGGGGCAGGGCAGGGTGGATTGGGGAGTGGGGTGAGGGAGAGAGGAGGGTGCAGGGCTGGATTGATGGGGGAGTGAGGTGAGGGAGAGAGGAGGGGACATGGCTAGATGGATGGTGAAGTGGGGTGAGGGAGAGAGGAGGGGCTGGATTGATGGTGAAGTGGGGTGAGGGAGAGAGGAGGGAGCAGGGCTGGATGGATGGGGGTTTAGGATGAGGGAGAAAAGAGGGGGCAGGGCTGGATGGATGGGGGAGTAGGGTGAGGGAGAGAGGAGGGGGCAGGGCTTGATGGATGGTGAAGTGTGGTGAGGGAGAGAGGAGGAGGCAGGGCAGTGTGGATAGAGGAGTGGGGTGAGGGAAATAAAAGGGGGCCGGGCTGGATGGAGGAAGGGAGTAGGATTAAGGATTTAAGATGGGATGGTGAGGGATTGATGGTGAAGTGTGGTGATGGAGAGAGGAGGGGGCAGGGCTGGATGGATGGAGGAGTGGGGTGAGGGAGAGAGGAAGGGGCAAGGCAGGGTGGATAGGGGAGTGGGGTGAGTGACATAAAAGGGGCCGGGCTGGATGGAGGAGGAGAGTAGGATTTAAGATGGGATTGTGAGGGAGGAAAGGGTAGGAATGGAAGGGAGAGTGGGGGGGTTAAGGACATGAATGTAAAGGGAGAAGAGGGGGGGAGAGGAAAGTGTTTTGGATCGAAGGGTATGAAGGAATGGGGGAAGGGATACAGATGAAAGGAATAGTAAGGAGGAGGAATGGAAGGGTAAATGGGAAGGGGAAGGGGTAGGAATGGCGTGAGGGAGAGGAAGGAGGAAAAATTAGGGAAGGGAGAAAGTGTGGGGAGGAGGGAAAAGAGGTAGTGAGGAGATTCCTATCTATCTATCTATTTATCTACCTACTTACCTACCTACGTATCTACCTATCTATCTACATACCTACCTACCTACTTGTCAATATATCTACCTACCTACCTACCTACTACCTCTCTATATATTTACCTACCTACGTATCTATATATCTACCTACCTTTCTACCTACCTATCTGTATATCTATCTACCTACCTACCTACCTATTTATATATCTACCTACCTACCTACCTATCTATACATCTACCTACCTACCTATCTACCTACCTACCTACCAATCTTATTGAGTTCGGGTTTTCTGCACAGGTCCTTTGTTTGATTTCAACAAATATTTAGGTCACCATCTTCCAAGGCCTGGTGCAGCAGGTTGGTGACCTTGTTTAATTTAGAGCTCTTATTGAGCCTCCACCTGAAGCGAGAGAGGTGCTCCGAGTCGGGGATGACCTCCAGCGCAGTAGCCACAATGTCAATGACATCGGACTCCTGCTGGTTACGGTCAGTGTCCCTCTTAGCCAGACCGAAGTCCAGCAAGAAGGCACGCACATCGCCCTCGTCGGACACGTCCACTAGCACGTTCTTGCTGTGGATGTCTCCGTGGGTGACACCCCTGGCATGCAGGCGCCGCACTATGCCGCACACCTGCACGAGGGCCAGCAGACAGGTGCGCACCCCTCCGTGCTTTAGACAGTCTTCCAGCCGCTCTCCCGGGCACAACTCCATCACCAAGGAGGGAGGAGAGTCAGTCGTCACCCCGTAAAACCGGGGCACGCCAGCCTCGCCATCCAACTCCTGCAGTAGCTCCGCCTCCTCAGAGGTTTGCACTATGAGCTCAAGATCGTCCACAGGCTCCTTAATTGCCACCTTCACAATGTTGTCCCGGGAGAGAGCCAGCCGCCCCCTGTACACTACGCCGAAGTACCCTTCACCCAGGGCCTTCCCCCTCTTCAGGTGTTTCTTTTTAATTATCTTAATTTTTTCGCTGGTCCGTGTAACATATTCATGGGAATGCCGGGTCGTCACCAAGTTATCAGTCCGTGAATGCCGGGTCGTCATCAAGTTATCAGTCCGAGAGTGTCCAGTCGTCATCAAATTATCCGTCCGAATCCGAGGCTTGGCTATAGTGTTCGTAGCGATAGTTAATCCACCAGCGGCTTGCTAGGCCAACTGGCTTCCGCGAGACTGCTAATTAGTACCACTGGCGCTCACTCCCCTAAGGTAACAGGATTGTAGCCACCAATCCCAAGTAAAAGCACCAGTAAGAACAAGCTGCCGCACCTCGTCAAGGTTACACAGTCTCTTGCCCAAGTGGGTGGCTACCCTTGGGCCGCGGCAGTATAATATTACTTTCATTATTTACACCTTCAAGTACTGCGATGCTGAGCGTACTGAAGTAGAAAAAACCACACTGAAAACGAGCTCAAAGCTGCTTCCAGTTGTCCGTGGCGAGGCGTGCCTCAGGACAACGGGTCCTTCCACCCAGCCTCTTAGTTTTTGTTTCCGACTTCCAGTAACATTATTTATACCTTCAAATACTGCGATGCTGAGCATATTGAAGTAGAAAAAACCACACTGAAAACAAGCTCAAAGCTGCTTCCAGTTGTCCGTGGCGAGGCGTGCCTCAGGACAACGGGTCCTTCCACCCAGCCTCTTAGTTTTTGTTTCCGACTTCCAGTAACATTATTTATACCTTCAAATACTGCGATGCTGAGCATATTGAAGTAGAAAAAACCACACTGAAAACAAGCTCAAAGCTGCTTCCAGTTGTCCGTGGCGAGGCGTGCCTCAGGGCACTGGGTCCTTCCACCCAGCCTCTTAGTTTTTGTTTCCGACTTCCAGTAACATTATTTACACCTTCAAATACTGCGATGCTGAGCATATTGAAGTAGAAAAACCACACTGAAAACGAGCTCAAAGCTGCTTCCAGTTGTCCGTGGCGAGACGTGCCTCAGGGGAACGGGTCCTCCCAACGAGTCTCTCGGAGCAAAGCTTCACCTTCCGGGAATGTTCCCGAGCCTCCCCCGCCTCCAACATGCAGAAGACTGTTGTCATAATCTTACTTGTTCGTCCAAGGTTCATTTTCAATTTGCATTTTATGACTAGTTGATAAACCAAGATGGCCAAAATATTGAAGTAGTTTTTAAACTCCAAACTAACCACAAACTGAACATTTTGAAACAAATTTAATTCTTACCTCAACTCTAATCCTCAAGTGTTGTTATTGGCTGGCTGGCCTAGGCTGTGTGTGCTCAGTCAGCCAATAGCAACACACAGTCTTGGCCAGCCAGCCAATAGCAACACGAGTATGTGGTGAGGTTGGAGTTGAGGGAAGAATTATATTTAGATTCAAAATTTGAGGTTTGTCAACTATTGCCTTGTAATAATTGGTTGACCTACAGTGTTGGTGCATCTGTGAATAATGGTGTAAACGTGAACAGTTGACTTGCACCGATCACCAACGTGGTTATAGAGGACAGGCGTAGCTTCTGTGGTGAGTGAAGTAGGCATGAGGTGAGCGTGTATCACAGTAAACATGCTCTACCACTACATGGAACAAGTGTTTGACAAGCAGAGCAGCATCAGTATGGCTTAAGAGGGAGAAAGGGATGGGTTTGTTGTGCGTTGCAGCCCATCACTTCTTTTTGTACCACTTGTTACTCTATACTCCACCTCATCACTATTCCTGTAGTCCATTACAACTCCTATACACCACTACACCTTTACTATACCACCACACTACCACACCAATACTCCACACCACCACACTACATCACTTCCACCTCACTCATCACTAGCTGCGTCCCAAAGATCGAGTGTTCGCACTTTTCACTCTTATCTCCTAATTACCTTTTTACCTGTGAGCATTTACCTGGCGTCACTGCGGGTGTTGGGGTGTAAGTGGCGGTAATGACAGGTAATGAGGGGCGGACGGGACTGCCTCTCACCTGGCTATTGATACCTGGCGTTCCTTTGACTGTAAAATGTTTTTCTTCGCTGTTTCAGAGTGAACAGTCGGTCGCAGACATGTGGAAGGTGATGAAACGGTAAGGAAATTATGGTTGTTACGTTTATATTATTCTAGATGTCTTGATATTTTTGTTTTTTATCGAAGAGGATGGGATTCTTAAGCTTATCTTGGTATGTTCAACTTTGTCTCGGGATTAAGCTGCGGGAATGGTATTATGTTGATGATATAGAGGTTTACGTGGCTGGTAACTAACTAGAATGTATAAACAAGGGAAGGTAAGATTGTATAAGGTATTGGTTTCTGTCTAGTACTTTTCTGTCTCCTTGAATTAAGGAATCATATGTAAATGGTAATTTAACCTGATTTTACTCCAATGAAAGGGTTAGGATGCAAGGAAGCAAAATAGAGAAAAAATAACATCACCGCTCATTATGGGAAGAATAGACGAATTAATTGTTGGTTATTTCTATTAAAATTGTATTGGGGAGGAAGAGAAACTATAGTTGTACCTAATTGTGTGAAATAGGCTTACTTGAAGGAGGAAGGTATGTAAGCCTTTATTATTATTATTATTATTATTATTATTATTATTATTATTATTATTATTATTATTATTATTATATGAGTAAAACAATAATAATTGCAACAACGATGAAAGCTAGCAAGGGGTGGGATGGCGTGTTGGAAAGGAAAGGTAAAGAGTAAGTGTGATGCAAATTGTTGTGTCAGATATTAAAAAACAATAGATAAAACTGCATAACGTGTTGGGTTACACTTGAATATCGAATAAATGACACTTACAGTGCATGGAATTAAGAATCTAAGTACTTTTAATGGGGATTAATAATATTCAAACTTGCGTTAGTACGTTTTTATTTACGATGACAAACTTAATTCTTGAACTAACTCTCTAAGAAAAGACATTATTAGGCTATCAAACTTTATTTATGTTCATTATTTTGATATTTATTTTGTATTATTATGTATTGGTTCTGCTATTCATCCATTCATCCATTCATGCAGAAATGATAAGTAAACACATATTCAAAAGTCACTACGTAGCCTACTAATGACGTCATCTGAATGTGAGGATTCTTGTCTTTTTAGGTACGTAATGTTTATTTCAGTGACATCTAAACATACATATCTTATAATTAACTCAACAATAAATACAATATTAATATT
>JAXIVD010002039.1:52500-57500 GCA_036785275.1 Cancer borealis
TACAGATGCTGATTAGAAAACAATATTCAGGTGACATGCTGAGGACTTACGGGTCTTCTTTAAGCCCGTCCAAGGTCTGCGTGGTACTGCGTCTCAGCAATCCATGTCTAGGAATGCTTTTGTTTTTATTTTTTTGACGTGCAAGCTTTCAGTTATAAGAGCGAGGAGCCATCGCACATACATGTGAAGGGATAGGTTATAACTACGTCCATTATATTTTTTCAGCTACCTGCACTGTATCTCGCCTCCAATGTACACCTCCGTGGTTGTGCTTCCTCCGATACACATACAACGAAGTGAAAAATAAATACATGCATCAAATATCATTATCAAAACACTAGATATAAAATCAGTGATAATATTTAATACCAGATAAAAAAAATGGATATAATGCAACATCAAACGCTATAAAAATAAGAACATTCTGCAATAAGTTATTCTCTTTCTATTCAAAGTGCACTCGTCACTTCAAGCTGCAATAAAACGTTTGTCAGGAAATTTTTGTTTGTTTTTCCCAGTAGCGGCTGAATTACTTGACGAGACTTAATCAAGTGGCTCTTCCAGACCAACCCTCCTGGTGGGCTGAAGTGGTCCTCAAGGTCACGCTTCCCCTTTGTTCTCGTTCCCGTGTTTAGTGTTTAGAGTCGCTGCTCATGTTCTCTTCCCAACACCGTCATTTTACATTAGCTTTAATACAGTTGGAATAAAACTACACAATGGAGAAGAGAAACATAATAGTTAACGAACATTTAGATCATTGATCATATCCGAAGGAACCAAATGAAGACAGCAGACAGCAGGGAGGCGGTCTTTCCTATTTCCCCTTGAGCGTGAGTGACTGAGGAGGGACAGGCTGGACGACGCCCCGGGAGACTCTCGGCACGAAGGGTCGCCAACCAAAATTACTACTTGCCGGACCCTTCAAAAATGGCCCTGCCCAACTTTAATGGCGGCGCCCACTTACCTCAAGAGCGGCGGGGCCTATTTCAAAGGACGAGAGATTTAGGCATGATATAAAGGGGCGTCTGGATTACCTAAGGGGATACAGCTCTTTTCAGACGGAGCTCTACGGCTTATTAGGATAAAGTGTTTATTCAAAGGCGGCTTTGGGGCGGTGCCTTAGGAGTAGATTGTCAGAGTGTGATCCCTCGGGGCGGCACACGACCCAATAAGCAGCAAAACTTAAAGTCTCGAGCGTCACATTACCAGGTGGAGGCGTCCCGTGGAGGTAGGAGGAGGAGGGGACAGTGTGACGGCCATCTTCTAAACATTCTCCACGGGATTATCACCGCTAAGCTTCAAAAATATGATCAAAATACGGTACTCATCCCTCCCGTAGACAACAGGGCAGCCGAAAAAGGTAGAAAAATAGCGCCAAAGGAATCATTACGGAGAGAGGGGGAGCTAAAGTGTAAACAGAAGCAAGACCCAGACTGCAGCATTAGCGGACGTAATGACCTTCTCAGATGTATTTTGGTAGTGGTGGCCCACGTTACGGCGGCGGCAGGAGGGGATGAGTGTTTGCCAGCCAGCTATTACCCGCGGCCCTCACTCCTCCAAAAGCCTCCCCTCCCTAGCTAGTATTTATTCCTACCTGTACCTCACCCCGGCACGGCAACGAACATTACGACGCTCGCCCGCACTTACACCAAAGAAGGTCCTGCACTAATTTTTGGTTGGAGGACGACTAGACGAAATATAACAGGTGGAAGGGAGAACAGAAAAATATATAAGTACATATTTACTCTTTCTTCTTCTTTTTTTTCTCTCTCTCTTTCTCTCTTTCTCTCTCTAGAAGAAAAAATTAATATTCTCAAGTCCTGAAATATCACGTGCTTATGGGAGCAAGTTTCGTGTGTGTGTGTGTGTGTGTGTGTGTGTGTGTGTGTGTGTGTGTGTGTGTGTGTGTGTGTGTGTGTGTGTGTGTGTATGTATGTGTGTGTGTGTGTGTGTGTGTGTGTGCGTGTGCGTGTGCGTGTGCGTGTGTGTGTGTATGTGTGTTCTGGGGGGATAGAAAGGACTGGACTGGGACAGGGGGCAGCTTTTCTATCTGTAGTGAATTAAGCAAGTCTCTCTGGGAAGTATAAGATGCAATGCTCCACTGAGGAATTAGGACTCGGATATCCTACTTTACACCTGGGAGGGACACGGTGTTCTGTTTATTTTGTTGCGGGGAGGGAGGGGTGTTGTGTGTGTTAAGGGACAAGATGTGTTCTGCTTTGGGGGGAGGGAAGTGAGGGATATGTTCTGCTTCGTGTGTGGTAATGGGCAGGGTGTGTTCTACCTTGTATTGGGAGATGAGGGGTGTGTTCTGCCTTGTAGGGGAAGGGGAAGGGTGTGTTCTGTATCATGTGTGTTAAGGGGCAGGATGTGTTCTGCCTTGTGGGTGAGACGCAAGGTGTGTTCTGCCTTGTGGGAGGAGGGGCAGGATATGTTCTGCCTTGTGGGTGAGACGCAAGGTGTGTTCTGCTCTGAGTTCTGTGGGTTTGTAACTTTGCTCAAACACAACTTCAATCATTAGTTTACACATGCGGTGTTTACGCTTTTAATTACACCGAGGACGCTGCAGTGATCCAGATGATGATAAATATTTGCCCATGATTTCACAAGTTGTTTTAATCTCACTTCCACATGACGAATGGTAAGGAAAAAAAAACCTTCATGGCATAAAATAAAGTCGTACGCATGTCTTGGAAACAAATAAATGACTAAATAAATAGATTAATGAATGTATAGATCAACCTTCCCTCCCCTGGTCCTGATACGCGGCCCTGCGGAGGCATGGAGGTGGTGGTATTCAGGCGGCTTGGGAAGGCGGCGTGTGATTGAGTCTAATTTATTCCTGGCTCTCCTTAGCGGCCGTAATTGTCGTGGGTAATCAAAATAAAGGGCAATTGTACCTGCTCCACGACCCTCAGGAGACCACCGAGTAACAAGTCTTGCTATAAGTCAGGCCGGCGCCTCTCGGGGAAAAAAGGGCCCAACGCTCTCTTGCATAACATTCCACTTTTGTCCGGCGGTTCGCTAAGCCTCAGGGTTCTTTCCCGGCGCCGAGCTGCTAAGATCCATTTTCCTCAATTTTAACACAAAGAGTCGTTCTGGGTGACTCGGCGAGGTAATTACTTGATTAGGGCTTTATGGTGATATTTTATTTTTTTGTCAAAAAATTATAAGATTTAAACTGAGGTATTTTTTACCAAAGAATAAAACCAGATCCCAAAAAATATTTGATTGTTTTTTTTTCAGGAAATATAAGTGAGCTCTGTGACTTTCTTCTGTGGCAAAGAAATGAAAAGAAACACAGAGAAGGAAAGAGAACAAAGACTTTTAGAAATATAAAAAAGCAACATGACAAACTAAAAACTAGACATAAACCAAAAACTAGACTACATTGCTGGCTGCACCACTGTTACCACCACGAGGTCAACACCCCAAAAGAACATGAGATTACTTATTAGCACGATCACCTGCATCACTGCATTCTATTAAACACAAATTCACGTCCACATGTCACCGTAAAGCCGCACTATTGCCACCATGACGCTATGACCTCCACGCCAAAACAATATCAACGGTAACATTCTCTCAATCCCTCTGCTGGCCAAGTCCATCAGTTTCCAATCCCTCAGTCCATTGCCCATAAGAGATGCCTGTTGGCCTCATTCAGTGCGCATGATGGCCGTCTATCCGACACCATCACGCCCGCCAACTCGCCCCTATTTTGGGTAACGAGCGCGTGTTTGGCTCTAGTGGATCACGGATGGGATAAGCTATTAGTCCTAAATCACACAGAAGCTCAATTATGGAGAACTGCCTCCATCGCACCTCCGTCCGCCATGGTCACGTGTCGTCACGGCACCTAAGAGGATCCTCGACGCTCTCAGGAGTCGAGTTCATACTCATGACATTCCACTTGACATCGCCTGTAATTAATCAGGTGAGCTCGGCACTAACACCCGTGCAGGCCCGTGGTGCAGGCTGGGGCTACAGGCTGCTGCTGGAAGGCCAGGTGCAGGCGCTGATGTGCTGCGTGTGTCAGAGGATGTGTTCACACCTTATGTGTTATAATAATGATAGGTATTGTTGTTGTTGTTGTTGTTGATTATGTTAAGCTGCATTACTTATAAACAATATAGATGACAAAGGCGTCACTGTGTTCTCCATGATGCACAGTATGAAGGCAGACACACTATTCACTGTAATCTTTATCACCAAGAACTATTTCAACAATAAGACAAAAACTACTCCTATAAACTGAAATGATAACAAGAAAGACAAAGAAAGATAAATAAAATATCCTGTCTGATATCAACAAAATTATGGCAATATAATATATTAAAGATGAAACATTTAAGAGAGAAAAATTAAGGAAAACTAAAAGAAATAAGTCTGATTTCAGATTTAAAATGAAGAGTATTACGATAATGATAATATTGTAAAAAAAATAAAAAAATTAACAGTAATAACAATAATAACAATATTGAAAATTATAAAGAATCACGATGGAAATACAGAAAGAAAAACTACTAATAGAAACTGGTGATTCAGGAGCAGAATTTCCGCCATGTTTTGCCTCTAAATTTATTCCTCTCGCCGTAACTCTCCTGCGACGTGGCTATTGAGCGGCGGCATCCCCCGGGGCGCGATCCTTCTCCCCAACACCTCCCTTGCACTCCTGAAGGCGGCGCGGCCCGAGGACTGATGGAATGTGCACCGCCTTCTTGCTGGTCATTGGAATTGGTTTACTAAGCGACGATTTGTTTTCCATCGCTTGCATTGCATTATTATCTGCATCATCATCATTATCATTATCATTATCATCATTATTACTAAAGCAGTTAACATGTAAAACAATATAGTGCAGTAAAAGGATTAAATTCATTTCGTGCTATCAATTTCTACTTATTTCTCGTTTTGCACATATTTTATGGATCTATAAATTTATGAATATTTTACGATAAATTCTGTATCTTTTTACAGAAGCACCTTTACCATTAATG
>JAXIVD010002039.1:62500-68687 GCA_036785275.1 Cancer borealis
ACCTTTTTAATTTATTTATTTGTCCACGTATCTAACTTTCTATTTATTCATCTATCTATTCATCTATTTACATTTATCTAAAATAGTGCTTCTCTCTCTCCTTATCTCTCTATCTCTCTTTTTTTATATATGTGTGTGTGTGTGTGTGTGTGTGTGTGTGTGTGTGTGTGTGTGTGTGTGTGTGTGTGTGTGTGTGTGTGTGTGTGTGTGTACGTGTGTGCGTGTGTGCGTGCATGAGTGTGTCGTGCCAGCCTTACAGTGTCCAAGGCTCCCTTGTTTCTACACCTGCCGCCCTAAAACCCTTGGCGTGAACACTGCGTTACACTTCCATCACATCCTTGTTGCAGCAGAGTCTATCATCTTCAAACTGTTGTTTTTCCAATCACTATATATTCCCTTAATACCTATTCTCTATAACCTTTTCCCTTGCTACGCTCTCACTCTCATCCATCACCTCCTCTTTGTCTTCTTTTTCTTTATCTTTTTTATATTCTTTTTCTTCTTCCAAATCATCATCATCATCAACACCACTTATTTCGTCCTCCTTTTCCTCCCTTCCTTCCGTTCCCTCCTCCTCCTTTTAGTACTCTCCTGCTGTCCCATCTCTTCCTTCTCCTTTCACCCCCATCTTCGTCCCCCATGCAGTTCCCTTTCTCCCTCATAATTCGCGGCGCTGCTTCTCCTAACTCTCTCCCCTCCTCTTCCCCTCCGTTCCTCCTCCTCCTTATGTGTGTGAGGCTCCTGCCAAACACTTCCTTCTTCTTCCTCCTCCTCTTCCTCCTCCTCCTCCTCCTCCTCCTCCTCCTCCTCCTCCTCCTCTTTCTCCTCCTCCTCCTCCTCCTCCTCCTCCTCCTCCTCCTCCTCCTCCTCCTCCTCCTCTTCCATTCCTGTCTTTCTTATTCTTGCTTAACGTTATTTTTTTCCTTCTTACTTTTCGTCTCGCAATTCGCAAAGTTTGTTTATTTTCTTATTAGCATTTTTCATTAGCTTTTTTTATTTTTATTTTTATTTTCTCCTCTTCTTTCACTTTTTGTTCCTGTTAATTCCTTTTGTTTTTCTTTGCCTTTTTATATATGTATTTTTTTTTTAAAGATTTTCCAAAAGCAGCAAAGGTCAGCCGTTCCCCACACCTTACCCTTTCTTTTTCTATACTTTCACTTTCTTTCCCTCCCTTTCCTCCACCTTTTCTTCCTTGTAAAGTGTTCCTTCCCTTATTCCCCACAACACTTTATCTTCCTCTTCCACAACACCACATGTCTCCCTCCACACCACTCCCTCTCCCTTCCTCCCTCCATTACATCTCTCTCCTCCACAACACCTCGTCTCCCTCCCTTTCCCCACAACACTTCCTTTCCTCACACACGCTGGCCTCCCTCCCTCTCCTCCAACCATCCAATAACCTTCTTCCCTCCCTCAACCTCTCTCCATCACGCCTTCCTCCCTCTTTCCCTCCCTTCCTCTCTCCTGTGCCTCCGCTGCCTTGTGCAAGACAGACCCGAACACCATCTTCCAATCTCCCCAGCCGAGGTTCCATCTTATAATCAACGACTGGAGCGGCTAATCAGATCAGGTTCATTCCTCAAGGTGAGTAATCAAGGTCGTGGTTGCAGGTCGTTACTCAGCCTTGGGACAAAAGTCACTCGGACAGTCCCAATCGCGAGAGGTCGTCTTGAGGTGGCCAGCCGCGTCCACTCTATACATCAGTCTCAGACCTGAACATACGATCCACGAATATTGCCTTGTCGACGGGGGTGCTCAGCGACGATATTCACCACGTCAATGTAGAGTGAACATGCACCTTTTTCACTTTGAAGCATCCAAGAAACACCCAAATCTAGGCCTTGTGCCAGTTTCAACGAGTTTTCTTCTGCTGTGGAACGCTTGGTCTCCATCCGCCGATAGACGAGAGAGGCAGCGGAGCGGGCCTGGGGGAAGGACGAAGCCACGGCCCGCCTCCCATGAGAAATAACTCCTTTAGGCCCCTCTTCCCCTGACGCAGATAGCTGGCAGGGGCTGAGGGGTGATGGAGGGGGCGGCAGGGGTGATAGAGGGGGGGGCAGAGGTGATAGAGGGGGCGGCAGGGGTGATAGAGGGGGCAGCAGGGGTGGTGTGAGAAACCCAAAGGGAGGGGTAGGCGGAGGAAGAAAAATATAAGCATAAATAAAGTGGTAGATTAAGTGTAAGTGATGAGCGAAAGGGAAGAGGAAGAGTAGGAGGAGGAGGAGGAGGAGGAGGAGGAGGAGGAGGAGGAGGAGGAGGAGGAGGAGGAGGAGGAGGGAAAGAGGGAGTATAGTAGAGGTTAAAACGAAAAACAAATATACAATAGTGAAGATCGGGGGAGAGAATATAAGAGCAAAGCAAAATTTGAAAAGGAAACAGAACAGATTGAGGATTAAAGAAAAAAAAAAGAAGAAAAAGATTTAAAAAAAAAATAGTGAGGGCAATGGAGGGAAGAGTGGCGGAGTGGAACGGAAAGGGGGAACTCAAAAGAAAAAACAAACAAACTGGAGGGGAAAACGGAGCATAAAACAGGACACCGGACGTAAAGAGGAAGAACGATGGGATTACAAACCAATAAGAAAACAGGAACAACAAACAAACAAACAACAAAGGCGGGGAAAAGGAGACAGAGACAGAGACAGAGAGAGAGAGAGAGAGAGAGAGAGAGAGAGAGAGAGAGAGAGAGAGAGAGAGAGAGAGAGAGAGAGAGAGAGAGAGAGAGAGAGAGAGAGAGAGAGAGTAGCAGCACATGGCAGGCGGATGGGAGTGATGGGGTGGGTGGAGGGGCGTGATTGGGTGGGTGGAGACGGGGAGGGGGAGAGAGGGAGTTGGAAGACGACAACGTGGCCGCCCCAAACACCCCATAGACGGGGACCAGATCCCTGAGGACCCTTAGGAGGTGTGAGTTGGCAGCACAAACAGGGAGGAGCCGCCCACACTATCTCAGCACCGATGATACAAAAAGACAACCACCGCTGAATACGTAGTGGCAGCGGCGGCGGGGACGGGGAGGGGGACGGGGATGGGGTGGGGACGGGGATGGGGACGGGGCTGAGGCAGGAGTGGCATCTTCACCACGTTAGGCCCTGGCAGCCCCTAAGCCTCAGTGTGGTGGTACTGGAGGACTTCGAGGGAGCGGAAAAAGTAAACGAGCGACCTATAAAAACTACACATGTGGGAGCCAGTGCCGCGGATAAATAAATAAATAAATGTATAAATTGAATAAATCTATACAGAAAAACGATATTTTCCGGAATTAAGTCTTAGAGGAAACGTTGAAGGGGATGTATTGAGGCGGTGTGTGTGTGTGTGTGTGTGTGTGTGTGTGTGTGTGTGTGTGTGTGTGTGTGTGTGTGTGTGTGTGTGTGTTGGAAGGGTAGGTACAGAACACTCCGTCCTCCCTCGTGACGGCTCGGGTTAAGGTCTCCTCTCAATCCTTTTAAACTTAGTCGGATAGAAACATAAGTCCTTGCAATGCTTCATCTTACGTCACCTTCCTTCAAAGTTTCAACATTTAGAAGAAGTGTTATGGGGATAAACTAATGCTAAACTTTCTCGTCTTCAAAGGTTATTTAATCGTTCCTTGATTTATTTTCTTTATATATGTAAACAAAAACGGTTTCCTTATTTTCACAACCGAGGATAGATGAGGAGGTTTGCCATGCTGTTCTTTAGCTAGAAAGTATAAGGCTCCGTCGGGCAATTTATTACGTATGAAGGAGGGTTGCATCGCTGGCCCGCCTCCGTCACATCTAAGCGTCACATTTCTACAACCAAAACACAAAACACGACTTCGGAAATGTCAGGAAATGTAATAAAAATATTCAATATCTGCTGAATTCGCACGAAAGATCAAGAAAAGATGGTTCTGAATGTCAACACAAAAGGACGTAGTATAGATTTACTTCATCTGACACGTGAAAGTTATCCATTTTTTTTTCTTATTGTCCATAATATGTTTTTGCTTCCTCTTGTATTCCTTCACGAAAACAGGAGAGGGGGTCGTTTTGGGTCCAGTGGCGTCCATCTCTCTCAAGTGACTCGTTCTAAATTCTGTCCTGTGTTAGAAATCCTAAATTCATCCTGGAAATTCCCGAGAAACTGTGTATATTTTCGTTAAAAATTTTTGATAGCATGGCGTGCCAGACAAACTTTCTACCCACGCGGCAGCTTTTTCCTCCTTTTCTTTCGTACCCCGTGATATACTCCTCTTACTTCAGTCACAGAAATCCGCCCAATTGCCTTGCCTCCCTCTCTTAACCTCTCCACGCACTCCTGCCGCCTGGCCGTCACTCCCCCTCAGCATCACTCCTTCCCTCACTGTGTCACGAAAATTATGACAAACTTCCATTTTCTTGAGCTTAAAGAGTTTTCTTAACTTTTTCTTTCTTCGAGGCGTTTCTTGCCGCTCCAACGTTTCTGTTTTCTTTGCGTACATGAACTATTTTAACTTTTTTTTTCACTATTTTAGGTTTCTCATTTTGCAGACTATATATTTTCTTCAATTTTTTTCTTCTAACTATCTAGGCATTCTTTTACATGATTCGTTTTCTTTCTGTGTCCTTAGTTTGCTGGTTCACCTCCCTCTACACGTGCACCACAGTCCCCCGTCCCGCCACGTCCTCTGTATTGTCCTCGCACTCAACGTCGATTTCTTCCTAACTTCTCTTTTCATCCTGGCGTCGTTGTCCTCCCCCGCGCCAGGCCTGTTGTGTTTCCATTAGGCTGTTCGCTGGTATGGCACCATAATTTAAACAAACTTCCGCAGTTTTACGTGTCGTATTTACGAAGGCTTTCTGCATGCGTCACTCCACTCGAATTTCCGCTCTCATGATTTAACTCGGAGAGAAGGATGCCGGGCGCTGCGTGTCGGGCTGGCGGATTCCAGCGCCGGAACGCTAAAACCTGGGGTTCCCTTTGCAGCACTTGCGGATGTCGAAGGAAGAAGAAGGTTGCGTAAATATACCTGAAATTGTATGGCATACTGTAGTGCACTTTGTGGGGAGAACGTGCCTCCGGGACACCACGAGGCTGATAAATTCATGCAAGTCATTTCATATTCACGAACGTTATTTATAGCTAAGGAAGATGTTTCGAAGGATATATATATATATATATATATATATATATATATATATATATATATATATATATATATATATATATATATATATACATATATATATATATATATATATATATATATATATATATATATATATATATATAAATATATATATATATATATATATATATATATATATATATATATATATATATATATATATATATAATATATAAATATATATAAATATATAAATATATATATATATATATATATATATATATATATATATATATATATATATATATATATATATATAAATATATATAAATATATATATATATATATATATATATATATATATATATATAATATATTATATATATATATATATATATATATATATATATATATATATATATATATATATATATATATATATATATATATATATATATATATATATATATATATATATATATATATATATATATATATATAATATATATATATATATATATATATATATATATATATATATATATATATATAATATATATATATATATATATAGCGGTAAGCAACTTCAACAAAACAAAGAAAAAAGTAGTCGTTGCGCTTGCCTGACACTCATTTTTTTGTAGGAAGATGAAAAAAAGGTGCCACTTGAGGAAGTTTGATATTGAACAAGATAAAAGTGATATTTATTCATGTTCTTACTTGCAGCAAAAGAGAAAAAACACATCAACCGTCATGGATAACAGAGGCCGGGCGGGATGAGTCGGGTAATGATCATGGTAAGAAAGAATTAATCTTAAAAAAATCTCTGCATAAATGTCCTAAATGAAAATGGGAATTGGTGAATGAAATTTAACATTCAAAACAGTGAAATAGAATGGAAAAGTAAGGAGACAATCATCCTTTTGACACAATGTGCTTCTAAGGGATGCTCAGATGCGCTTGACAAACCCGGTCGTCCAGGATATTACGCGAGAAATGAATGTCATCGATATCAAGAACATTTCAATTCATGGAATGACCTATTCAATGTAGGACCAAGAATGTGTCTGATGGAAAAGTTGTTCCTATAGTTTAATCTTCATATATAGGATTCATCAATAG
>JAXIVD010002040.1:2500-12500 GCA_036785275.1 Cancer borealis
TGCCAGAATCACATAGACCTGTGTAAATAACGGAGGAGCTAACTTGAATGTCCCATCAGCATACCACACATCAGAATCAAGTAAAAACGCAGTCCAACTCTCTCTTCCGAAAATCAATATTCTGTCGTCTGATTGACCACTGTCAGCTATTAAAAAATTCTCACATTCACCATTGCTCGTCATATACTGTTTATATTCATCGGTAATCACTAATTCTCGAACATGGACAGGATTAGGAGGAGCGAGGTTCAATTGATTTCTTCTTCTTTTAACTATCTGCCTCATCGATTCTGCACTTGGAAGTGCTCCTTGAGCAGCTTGAGAAATATTTTGTATACACGAATTTATGATTGCCGATGGTTGATCTTGACCCTCTTCAGCCCGACGCTTTACACTGGTTTTAATTGCAGCTACTTCTACACTTGCTGCTGAAGCACCATGCGAATGTTCGTTTATTTTCTTTATCACTACATTGTCACTAGTGTGTATACGAGCTTTGCATTCGTTCTTGTTTTCACATCTCCAAAACTTTATATTAGGATTCTTCTTACTATGCTTGTCGAACACAAATAAGTATCCATTGTGTGTAAATTCTATATTATTTCTCTTACTTAAAATATGTTCAGTCATTTCTGTAGAAGTGTTCAACACGACTAAATATATAGACTAAGGATAAAAAGGTGCTTTAGAATTCCGAGCTGTAGAGTGAGAAGAGAAGCACCTATGCCGATGGTCTGGCAAGTAATGAAGAGTGGGTGCTCCAATAAACCATTTGAAGACGTCTGAACGATTCCAGTTCGAAGCCAAAAAGAAACGGTGCCTGAACTTCGGCGCCAAATAGTATCATTCCGCACCGCCTATCCCTCTTTGCAACTACAACGAAAGTTTTTCAAAACTTGCGTATTAATGTTCAAATTTTTTTTCAACAGGTAACACACCGTGAAATATATTGAATTTTTTTCTACTTTAAAAGTCAAAGCTATTTCGACTTTAAAAATCCGTACTACTTAATAAAAACAATCGGCTAGTAAATCAAAATCCACGAGTGAATCTGAGTAAATTCAACTGACATTACTTCTGTAGGACATTTACGAAAGTGTGTGTATGTGTGTGTGTGTGTGTGTGTGTGTGTGTGTGTGTGTGTGTGTGTGTGTGTGTGTGTGTGTGTGTGTGTGTGTGTGTGTGTGTAGTGCTTTTGTGCTTTTACCTTGGAATGAGAGCCGGTGCGGCAACACCGCATGCGAGCACATCAAGGTCCTTCAACAAGACGGTCATGCGAGTATTGACACAGGCAGGTGTAGAGTGTTGTCACCACTTAACATATCCTTAATAAACCTTGTTAAATCTATTAAGACAAATACATATATACATGTACATATGTAGCATGCATGTATCTCTCTTTTTTTTTAAATGTACATAAACTATGCATACTTATACTGTTGATTATACAAAACAGTTTTCATATTATTTATACATTTTTTTATTTATTTATTTCATGTGAACATCTATACGAGGGTGTGGCACCCACCGCCACGCCGGCCATCCAGGGTGGCGGGTCCGCGGTGGCGGGCTCCTGTCGCTTGGCCTCCTCCGACTGCTTGGCCTTTATGTCTTCGTCGGTTTCGTTTCGACGCTATGATAGAAGGTAACAGTGAAATACAGTATTAATTCAGGGATAAAACTTATAATTTTACTTTCTCAATAATCAGCTGTTGGGAGGATAGAAGAGTGACAGAAACAGTGGCTGCTGTGTCAGTTTGCCTCACAAGGACTTGGTGTCCTGCACTCTGCACCCCTTAATTCCAAACGAACCATCACCTCACTGTATGTTGGACATAATCTAATGAGAATGAGGACTTAGTTTCAACCTCTTTCCTGTAAAATCTGACTTGACTGGAGGCAATCCCGTACTCTACCTTCAGGTGTTACCCACCCTCCCCAACTTCATGCGTGGCCGTGTACTGACCAGCCCCTTTCACCCTGATAAATAACTCATAAATTTACAACTTAATGACACGTATTCAAGGAATTCATCTGCTTTCATCAGCGGGACTGTTAAGGGAGTTCTCTTGTATTATGATAATATTGTGTAATAATTTTATTTTTCTCTCATACCTTTAGCCACTTGATTGTGTGAGATGCTCTCCAATTCCCGATCAAGGATATTTCTTGCATTATCTACATTGATTCAGGTTTCATGATTAGAGAAAAGTGTTTACTTCCTGCTGGCGGATTAGTTTGTACAGCTATTGCTGTAAGCATTTGATGTATCGTAAGCATATGAGCCTAAATTTCCGTAATCAGGAGGCAAGTGCAGAGTATTCGTCTAACCTAGATGAAGGCTAGTCAGTCGCTGATTTCTTTGAGGCGTTGACATGAATGTTCACTGGAAATAATTACTTTTCCCCCGATGAGATATGGAATGTGGGTGTATATTTCACAGAAGAAATGCTACCTAACAATTACTTTTGGGTCAATTCTATCATGACGTATCTTACTCCATTATGTATAAATATCTACGTACGTAAGTGCCCATCAAAGGTTAACCACTACAATAATAACTTGATTCACTGACTGACACGATTATCCGAGAAAAAGTTAGTGAATAATGACACCAGTTCTACAACTCTGCGACGCACACAACCATACGTCGTCTCATTTTACGCCCCGTTTATAAAACCATGGTCCCCGTGCTTCGCGACTAGAATACACGCACACATCATTTCTGTGAAACCATTGACGGACACCCAGTTGGTTGCGTGCTGCACCTCAGCGAAGCCACACTGCCGGAATAAAGGATTAAGTCGAGCTGTGAATTTTTAAGACTGGTACCGGAAAGTCGTCCATTACAATTTCGCGTGACTTCTCTTTCGTGCTCGAAATTAAATCGACTTCCCAGCCTCCATTCCGCTAGCTACCTCATAAGATTTTTCTTCTAAGACTGAAGGAAGCACAAGTAGATATAGAAATTTAGATGGCTAACACGCGTACTCTTTTTACACGTTATTGATTGGTACGTATGACCAAAAATTTTTGCAAAGTTGATTAATTAAATATGAGGCGCCTAAACAACGCGGTCATATGGTGCTAAGGCAATTTTTACAGTTAGACCTAGGAGAAAAACATGAAATCAGCATTATAACTATTTAGAATTTAAAAAGTGTATGTGGGAAATTAATGAAGATGTAATCTTTCTCACATAATCACTTCACCTGCTAACGTATTGACCATGACGATAGTTTCCGAATATATAAAATACAATGGTGGTTAACATGATGCATATATGTTCACTATGATGATGGTCAGAGAGCGAAACATATGGCATACCTGGAAATATATTTTTCTTAGTTCTGCATGAGTCATCAAATTGGGAGGGAAGGATGAAATTATTTGCATTGCATATGAGTAATGATTCTCTAGATTATATTGATTCCAAAAAACTGGAAATATTTTTTACGTATGTTATAGTCCAGAGTGTTATTCGTCGTAGATATGAAAAAAATAAAGATTAAATTAGATTAGGAAAAAATACTATTCATTATATATATATATATATATATATATATATATATATATATATATATATATATATATATATATATATATATATATAATGATGATAATGATAATAATAATGATAATAATAATTAATAACAATAATAATAATAACAATAATAATAATAATAACAATAATAATAGTGACAATGATAATAATAATAGATACGAGAAGACCTCTTAGTTTATAACTATGGAATCTGCTGGACTACATATCACTAGTAGTAAGTAAGTGTGGCAGAACAGAATAGATCAGTACAAGGTTCTCTCTCCGCATGGAATTTTATACACTCAAGATCAGCATAGCGTTATCAAATATTGGTGTTCGAGATATCCTAATTCTTATATCCATATATCACTTTTATATTATAGGTCCATTTTATAATTATTTTTATATTAACTGTAATTAGTGCTGAGTTTTAAAAGTTTGCATATTCATTACTTTGTTACCTTTATTATTATGTATTACAAGTACTTAGATAACGTGGTTATTATCAATCGTCTCAGACAGTCTCCTACTCAACTCTCAGACGAATGCCACAAAAGAAGTCCCCATGTTTTCCTCAGTTTACCGAAAGCCAACCAATCAGAACGCTCTCCCACCTTCTCCGTCTCAATGATTGGCTTTCCATTTTGTTGGCCTTTATCTCTTAATATGCTATCGATGATCACAATCTTCTAAACTATCGCTTTTATTCCTTCTTCGTATTTTTACTTTTATTAGTATCCTTATTTTACGTTTATATTTTGCGTCTACATCATATTTTTCGTAGATTGTAATCATGGGAAACATACCCCATTAATTATGTGTCACTGAAGAAAATTATTTCCCTTTCATTATTCACGCAGTTATTTCATCAGACGTGTTTAGTTTAATACCTGGGGACGTTGTAAAGACTTAGTTAAAGCTTGTTAATACTCTGGACACAATACATGTACACACACACACACACACACACACACACACACACACACACACACACACACACACACACACACAGATCCCAACAGGTGCTCCAATACCCAGCTGTCTCCACATTCACGCCCATAAAGGTATACCCACACCCGCCTGTGCCTCCATATGCAAACGTTCCCACATCTACACCTATATTTCTCCATACCGACACCCATCCATCCCCAAACCCACATCGGTGAATCCTAACACCCACACCAACACCCGCCCTTCCAATTTGTCCTGATACTTCCAGCCGTCCGTTCCTACACTTACGCTACCCCATACCCATCCTTTTTTACATTCACTCACTCACTCACTCGCGTAGTTCTTTTATACCCATTTGAATTTTATCAACATATCATGATGAGCCTTCCCGATTGCTGGTTGTCTCTGTACTTTGTCTTGTGAATCTCTTGTACTTACATCCATCAGTTTCTTTTTTTCTATCGCACCTTTTCATTTTCGTTTTAACCCTCAATGCACCGCTGATTTGAAATTCTAAATCCTCATTCTTTTCCATGCCTTTTTATGTCTTTTTTTTTTACATCTCTAGGCAGTTTTTAGGTAGCCCGTTCCACTGTTAGAATTACATACATAAGAATAGTCACGCTTCATTCGCCACTTCAAGGCTCTCACAACCATTGTCAAACACTAAATTGGGAGCCTTATGTCAATCGATTCCACTCATACCTAAAACGTCCTAATTAATGGATCATTCATCCAGCCATCACATCCATTATGATTATCGCTACATAATTACTTACCTACTCACTGATTAGAGTAATTGCATTCATCCACACGTGAGTCACTGTCGTTTACCTGTCACTTATCAACCTAGATTTTCAAACTAAGGACACATCAGCGCACACATCCACAAACGTTCACTCATCCATCGCCATTCGTAAATCCACCAACCGGCTCAGCCTTGCCAGCATTTTCAAGGCTCCTCCTGCGGGCGGCGAGGATGGCCTGCAGCGCCCTGTCCTCTACGGGTGGCTTCCTCGGGTGAGATGCTGGTGGTGCAGAGACTTCGCCACTGCCCCCGCCACTGGTAGTTTTACTCTTGCTGTTTTCCTCTGCATCCTGACCAATATACGATTCAATTAGCTAATGGAGATGATGGTGTTTCTGTTTTCATCAACTGTACTTCACTGGTTCTTTATCATTTACGGCTTTTTTATAGTTTTTTTTCTAAACAATGCTTGTGTACTGAGATTTCCGAGGGACGTTTCAGAGATATCCTTATTTATCAGCTATTCATTCTGATTTTTTCTTCACATATTGTAGAATCGCATTTCACTATTAAGAATTAAGTCAAACAGTGATGGTTAGAACAGATTCACAAAGCTGCACGCACTCACCTTATCTGAGTCAGAGGTCTTGCCGATCATGGATTTGGCCTTTTCATCCACGTCAGAGCCTTTTCGACCTCTATTCGGTGATGATCGTCCGCTAGGAGGAGATCTGCCCACGGAAAATATAATGTAAAAACCTCAGTATACATCCTGTTAACAGGATATATTGCCTGATCTTGAATTCATATCTAGAAATCCCACTAAAAGAAAACAAAAAAAGTCTTTTGTTTTCATACTTGCTGCGCCATTGTTCCGGAGAAATATCCCGCGAGCCTCCCCGTGGAGATGCGAGTTTGGACGCTTTTTCCTCGCCGTCTCGCATCTTAGACGACTTTAGGTTGCTGTCGAATCTTTTTTTCCGATAAGAGGTGTTTGTATTTATGTTTAGAGTATTTGCAGGTTGTCTTGTGGAACCGGATAATCGCTTAGCGTTGGGAGAATTGATCCTGATCTCGACAGAAAGATGTTTTTCGTCTTTGCTTCCACTACCTTTCCGTTTCTGGAGACCAGAATGATCTTCTGAGGTGGGCCTTCTGCTGCTCTCATCTGAAATATTATAGAGGAAATCCAATATCAATATTTTTTTTTTTTTTTTTTTTTCTGTAAATATGGATATGAAATTATCTGTCACTAAGTTCATGCAGCTCTTATCAATGAAAGTCATGTTCAAGACCATATAGCGTTATCGTTGGGAAAATTTTGTTATTGTTGGCAGAATTATTCATTAATATAACTTCAAGTTTCTCAGTCGAGCTACATTCTGTCAAGTACATAACTAAGAATAAACCCATTTGTACATAGCTGTACAGTTAATATGTAGGCTGAAAATTTACCTAGAATTGTGCGTGATTGGTGTGATAGTTGAGAAAACTAGCGCAAGAAAGAATAATTAATGTTTCTCATAATTTTGTTATACAGACTTAAAACTTTAGAAAATCATACAAAAAATTTCCATGAGCCTCGTTTTATTTATATTTTGTTTGATTCCGGCATGCGACTAGAGTGCAATACATGCATAATATTATATAAAAAAAATTACGTATAAAATCGTATATTCTAAAAAAGAAGTAGTCTGGTATTGTAAATTAATTGATTTGTCTCATAAGTATTATATGTATGTGAGTCAGCTTTTCTTTTTTTTATTTGCCATACTCAAGAAATGTGTTATTTTGCCAGAATAACTTTACCCAGGGAGATGACAACAGAGATGATGTCCCAGCTTGGTATCACTGCCTGCCTTTCAGTAGCTACACTGAGCGGTTCTGGATCACTCAGCTAACTCTCCCACCCGAGGTCGCCCCGCCCACCCATCAGATCCCGCCCTTCTTCATGACCTGCCCCCGCCCACCACCCGCCAACCTTACCACTTGCACCGCTGCACACTCACCTTTTGCAGTGCCTTCCGTGACCTTCCCTCCGTCGGTTACGACCTGCACTCCTGCATTGCTGTCATCCTCATCCAGTCTTGCCTTAGTTTCAGCATCCTTACTGTCCTCACCAATGTCTCCTCCTGCGTTCTCCTTTTCCTCTCCTCCTCCTCCTCCTCCTCCTCCTCCTCCTTCATCGCCTTTCCCAGACACTTCAGAATCGCACCCTTCCTCTGAATGTTTTTCCCCGTGGTTATTTTGACGCCATAACTCCTGGTCTGATCTCTCCTGCAGCTCCCCGTCATGCATCGCCTCTTCCTCGCCAGGGGCAGGGGAGAGCACGATGGCTTCTACCTGACCCCCCATCCCCCCGTTCTTTTTTGTTCATAGATCGCTCAGAGTCAAGGAATCAATAAGGGGTGGTCATCGATGTCTCGTACAAACTTTCGCGTCTTCCTTAACGCATCGTTCAGTG
This sequence comes from Cancer borealis, assembly GCA_036785275.1. Classification (NCBI taxonomy): domain Eukaryota; kingdom Metazoa; phylum Arthropoda; class Malacostraca; order Decapoda; family Cancridae; genus Cancer; species Cancer borealis. The sequence continues at coordinate 10,208 of JAXIVD010002040.1, forward strand.
CTGATCCATCATCACGTGATCGAACACCTACTCAATTAAAAAGCCTTCACGTATACATCACTTTTCACTTTTCTTACCATATTAAACAACTCAATATGGTTTATTGATATTTTCTTCGGGAGGTTTATTTATAAACGCATGCGATACGTCTGCGCTCATGATGATGTTCGTAAGGCCACGCCCACACCCCACAGCCCACAAAGACCCGTAATGTGAAGAATATCGCATCAGATACTCCAGTCGTTGTTTGTTTGGGTCACCGACCGTGAAAGGTATCCATGGTAACGTCCGTAAACAACACAGTTCCGGTTTTAACCGATAGAGGGCAACACACAACATTGATTATGGACGGAAAAGCTCACTTTATAACGATAGTTGTGACTGCAAGACCTACTGAAAGTATTTAAAGATTAATGACGTTATCACTTTTATTCTAACATTGTTTTTAGTGATATTTTTTTGCAACTATTTTCTTATTTGGAACACAATTGTCTTTTTATTAGTATCTTTCTCTGTCTCTGATTGTCTATCTGTGTCTGTTTGTCCAAATCTGTCTCCGTCTGCCGGTTTATTTGTCTGTCTGTCTGTATATGTCTGTCTATTTATCTTTGTTTGTTAGTCCGTTTGTTCATGTGTCTGTCTTTCTGTATGTATATTTGTCTGTCTGTCTGTCTATCTGCTCTCTCTCTCTCTCCCTCTCTCTCTCTCTCTCTCTCTCTCTCTCTCTCTCTCTCTCTCTCTCTCTCTCTCTCTCTCTCTCTCTCTCGCGCGCGCGCGCGCGCTCGCCTCTTCTTTCACTACTTAAACTTACACCTCTTATTTGCCCGTAGAGACATGTGAGAGACTGACAGATCTCCCTCCAATAAGAAACGACCTAATAGCCCGTGTCTGCGATGATCGGTCAGACGAAATCGCCTCTCACATCACTAGAATTGCACCGAGCACGCAAAAGGGGTGCTGATAACTATCCTGGTGCCGACAGGATCATTGACTATATTATTAACAATGCAAGACACTAGGGCCACTCTGTCCTCCTCTTCCTCCTCAGTTATTTGTAAAATTTATTTAATTACTTTATTTGATGTATGTACCTTATCCCCCCTGCAGAACCATCAGTGTGAAACCGGAGACTTTTGGGGCAGTTTCAAGACTTATGTGGCAATTTTCTGATATATCACTTTGTTTGGTTATTTTTAATATTTAATGGTTACTAATTTTTTTATTATTTCCATGTAAAGATCCAAAGACGCTACCACCACCCCAAATTTTTTTGTTAAGGGCTTGGGGACCCTTGGATAAATTTTGATTTCTTCCTTAAGGGAAGTTAGGTTAACTCAAAAGAAAATAATTGCAACTAGGGAAATATATGTGACCAGAATACTGCACTGAAGAAACAATCTATATTTTTGGTAGAGTGGAACTGAGTCTTAATAAGGCACGTGAGTAGGTAGGATGTGTTTCAATATCCTGATTTCAAGAGTGTTGAGCACTTAACTAACACTTACCTTACCACACAAGAGGAGTTAATTAGAAAACGGGGCGAAAATCTTTGGTTTACTAAAGTTATTTATTTACATAGAATTTAGTTTTTTGTTGGACATTGAACTTGCACCGATAATGAATAAGAAACCAGAAAAACTTATCTTCTCATAATAGGAAAACCCACAGAGTTGACATGTTTCTATCTCATCCCGAGACATCAACTCTCCCAACTCTTCAATTTATATCCATTGACTCCCTTTTTCCCCTTCTTACTTCATCCTTGAAAAAAATGTTATAATTTGGTAACAACCTGAGAGCGGTTAATTAACCTTCTCTCAGAGAAGAACCGTCAGTTCTTCTTATGTTTTGCGAAAATAGGATGAAATGACCACCTTGCTACACGAACATTTGATTTCAGGTTACATTGTGAAAACTTTCTCCATCTCTCCAACACTTGGATTTAACATGAGATCCATAAGCTAACCTTAACTATTTAGTCTACCAGACCGTACTACGCAGACACATGGCTTACGTATTATAAATGGAACATCACTGATGTTGGGCAGATTCACTTCTAGCCCCAAATTACACTAAAAAAAAAAAAAAGAAGCAAGAACTGTTTGTATAGTGTGTGGTGGAGTATTCCATGTTTCCTGTGAAATGGAGGAGGTGAAGGACGCGTCTGTCTATAATTCACTTTCAACAAACTCAAAAGAGATAATACATAAACAATATAACATGAAGATTACAATGAAAAGGATATGTGGCAAACAATGAAATATTTCTAAGGGAGAAAAAAGAGGCCATGTGG